>CM021106.1:354637133-354859750 GCA_007115665.2 Sequoiadendron giganteum | reverse complement strand
TTGGGGAGGAGTTTACATAATGGAGTTTTGTTTGCAAGGCTGGGTGCTAGAAGGATGCTAGTGGTGTCTCTCCAAGCTTGAGTTGAGGTGATGCTCTTGTAAGAACTTGCATTGCAAGTGTATTGTAATCTTCTTTGATTTGATAATACATTATGCAGGTTTTAGAGGGTGGGATTTTTCTCCCATAAGGGTTTTCCCCATGATAATCATAGTGTTATGTGTTTATGGTTATTTCATTTATACTCTTGAATGTGTTTATTTGAATTGTTGTAATACTTTATATTGAAATTTGCATATTCGTTCTCTCAAGATTAGCGTAGGAAGAGATTCCGCACACCTTTGCTTCCTTACAAGTGGTATCAGAGCCTGGTCAGTTTTGGTTCTGTTTGTTGGGTATAGGGTTTTTTGAGCTAATCAAGGTTTGAGTGGGAGCTTGTGTAGAGTATTTCATTTTTTGTATTGCAGGATTGTAAAGATGGCAAGCATGTCGGGGAGGATTGATGTAGAAAAGTTTTCTGGCACAAACTTTGAGATGTGGAAGCTGAAGATGGAAGATCTGTTGATTGATCGGGATCTATGGGATGCAGTGGATGAGAATAACCTAAGGCCTACAGATCCGAATTTAGTTGCACAATATGATGTGATGGACAGAAAAGCTAAAGGTCTCATAAGATTGTGTCTTGCAGACTCAATTCTGATTAATGTGCATGAAGAGTCTATCGCGAAGAAGCTTTGGAAGAAGCTAAGTGAGATCTATCAAGCGAAATCACTTGTTAACAAGATTTTCTTGAGGAAGAAATTGTATTCCTTGAGAATGGAAGAAGGTGGACGAATTCCTGAGCATCTGGAAAGTTTCAATATGTTGGTGACTCAGTTGACCTCAGTTGGGGTAGCGATGGATGAAGAAGAAAGGTGCCAAATCCTACTATGTTCATTGCCAGATTCATGGGACAACCTTGTCATGGCCATAGGGAGCACTTCTATTGTCTTGAAGATGGAGGATGTTGTTGGTTCTCTACTTTTTGAGGAGATGAGAAGGAAGGTCTCTCTGAATACTAAAGAGGCTTTGAGTGTTCGAGGAAGACCAAAGGAAAGAGGCAAGAACGAAAAGCAGCATGGCCATTCTAAGTCCAAGAATAAGGGGAGATCAAAATCCCCTGGTAAGTCCAAGGTGATATGTTGGAATTGTGGTAAATCTGGACACTTCCAAAAGGATTGCAAAGAGGAAAAGAAGAAGAAGAAAAAGAAGCAAGATTCTGATTCTGAGTCCGAGAAGGAAGATGGAGACGCTTTTATCGCAGCCTTGGCCACTCATGCAGGTGATAATGCATGGTTAATAGACTCAGGTGCATCTTTCCACATGACTCCTAATAGAAACTGGTTTAGTAAGTATGAAAATTTTGATGGTGGTAAGGTGTATTTGGGTGATAACTCTATTCTTGATATTGTTGGCCATGGAAGTATTCGTGTAAAATTTTCTGATGGTAGAATTAGAAGATTTGATGGTGTCTTGCATATCCCGGGACTAGCAAGAAATTTGTTATCTGTTAGTAAACTAATAGATGTGGGTGTGCATGTACAGTTCTCTGAAGCAGGTGTGAAAATGGTAAGAGGTGCTATGGTAATAGCAAGAGGAAGCAGATTGGGTACATTGTACCAGCTTGATGCATGCACAGTTGAGTGCAATAGTACTTCTGATAAGATTGTGAAAAAGACTACTCTGTTGGAAAAGGAGAGGTTTTCTCTTTCAACAAATGGTTGTGGTTTTTGGGTACCTAAGGGTGCTCTGTCTACTGAATCAAAGTTGCTTGCAGAGAAGACCATGCTATGGCACCAAAGACTTGGCCACATAGGTGAGAAGGGTCTACGGACCTTGAAAAATAAGAATCTTGTTGATGGGTTAAATGATTGCAATCTTGAATTTGATTTTTGTGAGCATTGTATTTATGGAAAACAAAATTGCATTCAGTTTTACTCCAGTTCTCATAAGTCTTCATGTATATTGGATCTGATCCATTCAGATGTATTTGGTCCAGTTGATGTTCCTTCTATTGGTAAATCAGTTTATTATATCTCTTTCATTGATGATTTCAGTAGAAGAACATGGGTTTATTTTCTTAGGAGTAAAGCTGAAGTTTTCAGTCATTTCAAAGAATTTAAAGCAATGGTAGAGTTACAGACTAGAAAGAAAATAAAATGTTTGAGAACTAATAATGGCGGTGAATATTGCTCTAATGATTTTGATACATTTTGTAAAGATTGTGGTATTAAAAGACAGAAGACAACTCCGTATTCTCCACAACAGAATGGAGTTGCAGAAAGAATGAACAGGACCTTGATGGAGAAGGCTAGGAGTATGTTGAGTGGTGCTGGACTAGAACAAAAGTTCTGGGCTGAAGCTGTAGCCACTGCCTGCTACCTGATAAACAGGTCTCCTACGTCAGCTCTTGTTGATAAAACGCCAATGGAAGCATGGTCGGGCCACAAGCCTTCACTTAGACATCTGAGAGTTTTTGGTTGTGAGGCATATGCTCATGTGCCAAAGGAGAAGCGGACAAAATTAGATAACAAAGCTGTTAAATGTATTTTCATCAGATACAGTTATGGTGTGAAAGGATACAAGCTTTGGGATCTTGTTGCACAAAAGGTATTTTATTCCAGAAGTGTTATTTTTAGAGAAACTAAGCCTTCTTTTGTTACAGCGCAGCCAAAACAAATAGAAGAAAAGGAAGATGTGATTCAACTACCTGCTACACCAGAGAAAGTTGAATCGAGGCCCTTAGAAAGACAAGAAGTCGAGGAGAGCTCTACGAGTTTTGAATCATCAGAGGAAGAAGAGGTACCTGAATATGAACCTGATAATGAACCAGATCTTGCTCAAAGGTCTACTAGACAAAGGAAACCACCTAAAAGGTATGGGTATTCTCCTGATGATTGGAGGTGTATATTTGCTTTGAATGCTAACATTGATGAACCAAGATCTGTAGAAGAGGCTCTTGGTATGAATGATTCAGAGTCCTGGAAAATAGCCATGGATGAAGAGATGGCAGCTCTTAAGAGGAATGATACATGGGACCTTGTACCATTGCCTGAAGGACGGAAACCTGTTGGTTGTAAATGGGTGTTCAAAAAGAAGATGGGTTCAGATGGAAGCATTGAGAAGTACAAAGCGCAATTGGTTGCTAAGGGTTACTCCCAGGTTGACGGGGTAGATTATGGTGAGATTTTTTCTCCTGTAGCCAAAATGACATCCATTCGATTTTTGCTTTCTATTGCAGCAGCTTATGATCTAGAGATTGAACAAATGGAGGTGAAAACAACTTTCCTTCATGGAGACTTGGAGGAAGAAATTTATATGACACAACCAGAGCACTATGTGGTAAAAGGTAAAAGTCATTTGGTCTGTAAGTTGAAGAAATCCTTGTATGGTTTAAAACAGAGTCCTAGGATGTGGTACCAGAATTTTGATACATATGTGTTGAACTTGGGATTTGTGCGATCTAAATCTGATCATTGTATATATTTCAAATCTGATGGTGATCGTTTCCTGGTTATTGCCTTATATGTCGATGACATGTTATTTATTGGCAAAGGAAAAGGTTTGATAGTAGAATTAAAATCTCAACTCTCAGCGAAGTTTGAAATGAAAGATCTTGGTGTAGCAACGTACATTTTGGGAATGGAGATTGTAAGAGATAGACAAAATAGAAAGCTTTGGCTAGGCCAGAGTAAGTATGTTGGTACTATTTTGAAAAGATTCAATATGCAGGATTCTAGACCATTGAGTGTTCTTGTTATGATGGGAATAAAGCTTTCTATTTCATAGTGTCCTACATCCCCATTAGAGATGGAAGAGATGAGTCGAGTACCATACCAGAGTGCTGTTGGAAGTTTGATGTATGCTATGGTTTGTACAAGACCAGACATTACCCAAGCAGTGGGAGTACTTTCTTGTTACATGTCTAATCCAGGAAGAGCACATTGGGATGCAGTTAAAAGAGTTTTCAGATACTTGCGGGGTACCTCAAAGTACTCTATATGTTTTCATGGAATAGGAAACAAGCATGCTTTGGATATTCGAGGCTATGTGGATTCAGACTGGGCTGGTGATGTTGATAGAAGAAGATCCACCAGTGCATATGTGTTTACATTATTTGGTGGTGCAATTAGTTGGATGAGCACGCGACAGGCTGTGGTTGCCTTGTCCACTATAGAGGCAGAGTATATGGCTTCTACTCATGCCTGTAAGGAAGCCATTTGGCTTAAGAGATTGTATTCAGATCTAGAGTTCAAACAGGGTGCAGTGACAATTTATAGTGATAGTCAAAGTGCAATCTGCCTA
The DNA here is from genome assembly GCA_007115665.2 of Sequoiadendron giganteum. Lineage (NCBI taxonomy): Eukaryota > Viridiplantae > Streptophyta > Pinopsida > Cupressales > Cupressaceae > Sequoiadendron > Sequoiadendron giganteum. Next base: position 354,855,408 of record CM021106.1, on the reverse strand, counting down.
GCGAAGAACCCGACTTTTCATGCCAGGACCAAACACATTGATGTACAATATCATTTTGTGAGAGATATGGTTGAGGATGGCAAGGTGAAGTTGGAGAAGGTAGACACTTTGGTGAATGTTGTTGATGCATTAACTAAACCTGTGAGCACAGAGAAGTTCAGATGGTGTTCAGAGTCTATAGGCCTTTCGGCCCCTAGCAATTAAGTCCATGATATTTTGGATCCCCTAACTCTTGCAAGGTGTTCGACAAGTGGGAGATTGTTGAGAAATATGTCTCAACCTTGCAAGCCTTTTCCAAGAAAATTACAGAATTTGTTTGTGGCAGTTTTCCACATGTTTATGCATTGGAAAAAGGTGTATGAGTTGTTAAAAGGTGCCTTGTCCTTAGTAGAATATAGGAGGGCCATTTTTAGAGCATAGTTAATTTGTTTTATGTCTTTTATGGGGGACTAAACTAGAGGACAAAATTATGGACGGGATTACTATTTTAACCTGGTTGTTTTTCCATCTTGGAAATGTAAATGTCAAAAATGGGCAACATGTGGCATGGTGGTTAAGCCCATTGTTTTGTAAAACCACAAATGGTTTCCAGGTTGTAAATCACTATATAAGGAGGGCTTGGGGAGGAGTTTACATAATGGAGTTTTGCTTGCAAGGCTGGGTGCTAGAAGGATGCTAGTGGTGTCTCTCCAAGCTTGAGTTGAGGTGATGCTCTTGTAAGAACTTGCATTACAAGTGTATTGTAATCTTCTTTGATTTGATAATACATTATGTAGGTTTTAGAGGGTGGGGTTTTTCTCCCATAAGGGTTTTCCCCATGATAATCACAGTGTTATGTGTTTATGGTTATTTCATTTATACTCTTGAATGTGTTTCTTTGAATTGTTTTAATACTTTATATTGAAATTTACATATTCATTCTCTCAAGATTAGCGTAGGAAGTGATTCCGCACACCTTTGCTTCCGTACAACGTTCAGTTATAGAATACATTTTTATATTTCTAATTTGAAGCCACATAGTTAACTATATAAGGCTGTCAAATCAATCCACCAGTCAATTAATTTCACATAATATTTCAAAGAAATAAATAAATTTGTAAAATTAATCATATCTCGCCCACTCCTATTTAAATCCATACACAAAAGAAAAATTGTCAACAATCAATAAAGTTATCAAAGATCATATAATTCATCCACAAATCCATTTCACATTCAAATTAGAACATATTCAAAATAGACAAATGAAGCCATTGACATAGTGGCCTTACCTATTGTGTTTATATCTATACACGTTTGAGAGGTTGATGTAGGAAAAATTATTTCCTTGTAATGAATTGATAACACATTAAGTTATTTATATATGTCACTTGATCATAAATATTTAGGAACAACAAATTAGGCATTTATCCATTAAACAAGGTGAAAAGAAAAAAATGTTTGTTTAGAGATGAGCCCAAAATCAAAGGAATAATCTACAACTATGAATTAATCTTAGATCTATAAATTTATATCCTCTAACAAAATACAAAGTCATTATAGACACACCCAAAAATTAGTGATAGAGTTATTTTTCAAGCATACAACAATCTCATAACAAAAAATTATATAGAAGTATTCGATCTTTGATTATAAAGTTATGTACATTTATTACCACATTACTTTCCTAAAATAGCTACAATAGTTAAATCAAAGTATAATGAAAAATAGCAATAAATAATCTTTGTTAATTTATGCTTCTATACATATGACTAATTAATTAGCATATACTGAACATAAGGAAAGTATGTTTTTTGTTACAAAAGTTTACATTTTAAATTAATAAAACTAAATGATAAGTCAAAAATAACTTTAATAGAATAAATCTTTCCAAGGCTTCCTTAACTTAAGCTAGTATCTATTTTTTAGGTTATTTTTTAAATGTCAAGGATAATTAAATTCAAAAAAATGTTAGTTCTTATATTACTATAGAACAAGTAGACACAAAACTATTACATGAATATACATTATTTAGAAATGGTAAAAAACATATAAGTACTTTTTAAAAAAAAGGTCAAGATATTCAAGTTTATGAGTAAGTAAAATGATTTAAACTTTTGTTTTGTTATGAAACATAGGACAATAATATTATGATAGATTACAAGATGAATCATTGAATGTTCTTACTATATTTCATAGCTATGAAACTAACATAGGTGTTTGTACCACTGATCAAATCAACAAGTCCAACATGTGTGTGTTTAACCAACAAACCATGTTCATCTCTATTATATAAAATTGGTTGTATTTAGAATTTATATTGAACTACATGATGCCCTCTTCTTTTTCTTATCTCTTCCTCATTTTCCATGTTTCTCCTTGTGAAAATAAAATTGTTCCAAAATAATCTAAAAACTTCTCCAAAATCCCAACTAAACATACGAAGTGAACAAAATCTCCTCATAAATGTTCTCCAACCCATTTTTGATTTCAAGAATACCATGAGATTTCTTCCTCACCATTTTATCTTGCTGTTGTTTATAAATAAACTTGTGGATGAGTAGTTACAACCCAAACAATAAAATAAAATAAAATAAAAAGAAAACTATCACAAATGTACACAATAGACTGATAAACTTTAGAAAATGATAAAATATATAGATTTCATTGATTTTTCTGAATTCATGAAGATGGAGGATTTATGAAAAGCCTCAAATTTTTACAATTATTAATGTTTCGAAATCACTGTAATTTATTTTAATCATTCATTCATTAATATATTTATTTATATATTAAAAAAACACTTCTTAAACAAAACTTTGAATAATATAACGTATGCTAGCAGCGGGAAGCTTCTTATCTTGACTTTGTTTCAGTCAAGAAAAGGTTACCGGAGGCGCACGAAACCATTGGCATTGCTTATAACTAAAGTTATTATTAAACAATTCTACAATCTCTTGGTAAACTGAACAAATCACTTGCAGTTGTAAAACAGCTTGCTTGTACTGCTGAAAGTCCGGAAGCTGAAGAATGGCTCAAAGGTAGCTGACGTGTATCCCTCATCTTTACCGCTCACTCCCTATTGAAAATCTCATAACGCTTATAAATAGCGGCGACGTTGCATATAATTTGCAAACCAAACGATCAAGTGAAAACTTCAGCCATGGCAAAATGCGCGAGGATTTTAGTGTTAATGATGGTGACGTTGATATTAGTAGGAGAGATGCATTTTGGCTCGGCACAGCAGTCTGGATCCGTTGATTCTATAATCACCCAGGTGTTCTTTAACCGTATTAAGTCAGGAATTTCTGCTTCTTGTAAGGGAAAGAACTTCTACACTTACGATGGCTTTATCCGTGCAGCAAAATCCACAGATTTCTCTGGTTTTGGCACCACGGGATCTCTTACAGTTCGCAAGAGAGAGCTTGCTGCTTTCTTTGCCAACGTGGCCCATGAGACTGGAAGTATGCAAATATTAGTACACTATCTCTATCTGTATATACATGATATAATCTAACCCAAGTACACTATCTCTATGTGTATATACATGATATAATCTAACCCAAGTATACTATCTCTATCTGTATATACATGATATAATCTAACCCAATACGTTTTATTTGCAGGTCTTTGCTATGTGGAAGAAATTATAGAAGCTACCTACTGCCAACTTTCCACAATATATCCTTGTGCGAGTGGCAAGCAATACTACGGACGGGGACCTCTTCAGCTAACTTGGTAAGCTTGTTTATTTGTAACATCTAGATACTAATCATTCTCCAACACTCACTAATAGGTGAGTTGTATTGTGTGGCAGGAACTACAACTATGGAGCAGCGGGAAAATATCTGGGACTTCCGTTGCTGAAAAACCCAGATTTGGTGGCCCAAAAGCCAGACGTTGCCTTTAAGACGTCACTGTGGTTTTGGATGAAAAACAGCAAGTGTCACAACGCCATGACTTCCACTGTGGGTACCGGATTTGCAGGAACTATCAGAGCTATCAACAGCGGAGAATGCGGAGGAGGGCGTCCAGCGGCGGTGCAGAATCGAGTAAATCTGTATAAGAAATTCTGTGGATGGCTGCAAGTCACTACTGGTCCCAACCTTTCCTGTTAATATTGCTTTCCTACGATGTTATAAATAAATAAATAATGACTGTATAAGCAGTGTTCGCACGAATAAGCAGCTCTGAACATACCACGGAACCGTATCCTTTGGTTGTCCGTTCTTATCATCAAGTCAATAGATGCTGCAAGTATTTCTGTTTCCACTGGAATTATATGTCTTCCTACAATTGGGTTTCAAAAGTAAAATAATTTTCAGAAAAAGCAATAATAAAGAGAATAAACCTAGTATCCACTTCTAATTTCTTACATTCAAATCTCAAAATTTTAAAATTTAACTAAGATGCACAAGCTCTTAAAGAAAGTAATTTATAGCTCGATTGATCATATTCTAGGGTCCAAAGCATGCTAAGATTTAACTAGTAATGAAACGATACCCGTGTAGAGACAATTATTCAGAATTTTCCACTAATCAAATTCTAGAAATATACACCAATCAATTTCCATCCCATCACCAAGCTAAAAGTGTAAAATTGTTCGAGGATACACATGAGATGTGAGTACAGTGATCGTAATGAGAAACATAAATATTTTTATTATATTTATAATCTTGATAATGAGAATGGTTAGGATAGTAATGAAGAATAATAATCTTTTGTCGGATGATTAAAATTAGATGGACACATTTTTCTTGTGTTACACTATTGGTTACATTTTTAGGTGATGAAATTATATATAAGAATTTTTTAATTATTTATGTATTATTATTCTTATTATTCAATCTCGTTAATAAAACATATGAACAAAAGAAATTTGTATTATGATCATATTAAAGATCAATTATATGTACATTCATAAGTGTCTTTAAAAGTAAATAATAATATTTTATTGATAATATAGATTGTATTATTTTGTCAAAATATGTACTTTTTTATGTCATGAATTGAGTAGTGTAATAATATAGCTTCTATGCTACATCAATCAAACATGTTTATGATGGTGAAGTGTTTAAAAATGATAATTTCTTATACAAGACTTATTACTAATTAAGTCAATTTAATTAATATAATTCTACTAATAGACCCATAAATTCTCCATATGGAAGAAAGATATTGTATATAGTTTATAAAAATTCATATTTTTTGAAGAAATGGATTGAAAATAAATAAAATATTTAACATTTTATAAGACCTCATGAGTTTATGGTGTTATAATAAAAATAGTTTATAAAAATTCTTATTTCAAACAAATTAATGAAAATACTAAAGCTAAGCAATGTCGATTTTCTCATTGTAGAGTTATATGCATAGGGATTACATATTTGTATAAATTTAGAGATAATTATGAGAAATATATTATTTATGTGTCACACAACAACAATTTTAGAATAATAAAATTTAAAATGATAAATAAATATTTGATTCATATTCAAAGGGTTCTACTACATCATTATCAAAGAAAGAATAAAAATATATTAAAATATACAATATTTACATGACATTACCTCCAAGGAAAAACTAGGAGTGCCTAAATAAAGATAAATTAAACATTCTAGCTCTTTTGAGAATATCTCCTAAGATTTTTACATTGCATAGTAATGAGAATTCACTCGTACATGATCAAGTGAGTAAATTATTTATCATTATTAGGAAGATGATATACTATTCATATTCACCAAATAAGACAATATATAATTAGTTAGCCTAAGTACACCTGTCGAGTAAACAAAGTAACTAATAATGACACCTCTTATCCTACAACTTTTAAAGTGAATGTATGATTAGGACCACAATATCGATGGTTAAAAAATTGATAATGATGGTATATATATAGTGTGGATGTTCTTAACTTTATAGGACCAACATAATCTCATCCACTCTCTTTGGCCTTAGCTTCAATTTCAATGTGGGTAGCTTTGTCAAATTAAGTATTTGAGAGTTTTTGCAACGTTTCTAATAGTAGCACCACTTCCTACTAATATAAAATAACAAAGTTGTGTCACACTTTTAGAAAAATTAAAAAAACAATTTGTTAGTGTATTCTACTCTAGTTAGTGTAACTTAAGCCTAGTTAGGTGTTGAATTTGACCTTTGAGTCATCCCCCATGAGGTGCCAAGGTTGTTGAGGTGACTTGAGAGGTGTCCAATCCATCTCAACACCTCTCCCTTGCATTGAGGAGAGAAACTCGCCACCATTGTAGAATGAGAAGTCCTCTCCTCAATCCATGGCATGTATTTGTTCATCCTCATTCAATCCTCTCCTCAATCCATGGCATGTGATTGCCTAATCTTGTGTCATGTATTTTGTCATCCTCATTCTTTATAGTGAGGGTTTGAGCTCATTGTGAATACTCAACTGAATACAATCTTAGGCATTGTTCATGTGCTTTTTTCATATCTCCTAAGTCTTCTTAATTCTAATATGATATTAGAGCAAGAAGGAGGCAGTTTCAAGCCTATAGGTGAATCAATTTATTGTTATTAGTTGTTTCTTTTTCGTGTTCTTGCCATCAATCTGCAAGAAAGATTGAAATAAATCGATCCCACCCTATTTCAAATTTGGCATTTGAAGCTCTACTTGGAGAATCGAATATCTCTGTAATCCCTCACAACTGCAACCTTTCCATTTTTTGGCAGCTTTGAACAACAAGTTTGATTTAGGGGTGGTTTGGGTGTTTCAATTTGTAGTCCCAATTCATTTTTCACAAACCTATGTTCACTCCCATAGAGGCACATTTGACTATTCATGAAGGCTAAATTTATCTTTGCAACGATGTGATCTCCTCATTGAAGGTAACGATTCAACCCTGAGGCCATGAATGTTGTTTGTTGTAGGAAAATTTATTGCATAGAATGTGACATTAGAAGTTTGAGATTGCGATTTTCTATCATATTTGTGAAGGAAAAGAGACAAAGAAAAATGCAAAAAAACATAAAAAAAATCTTTTTATATTATATTCATAAAATTCTAACACAGAATAGCTGCAATTTTTGCTTCTTCAGAGAAATGTAAAAATTTCTTCTATCTCCTTACAAAATACAATAAGCACACTAATATATCCAAAGTTGATGGCCAAAAATAAATACAATATTAAAATCTAACTAAGATAAGCCATCAAAATCAAATCCAAGTCATTTTAAACAAACTCCTTAATCATATTTAAAATGGTCCTGATGATTAAATATTCATCCTTAACCTAGTTGTTTGCTAGCACGCAAGCCAATGAACAACCATTATCAAACAAACCAAAAATTGCTCTACCGTAGATGAGAGAGAAGATAGGCATGATAATGCAGGAGTCACTTCCCAATCACTCAGATCTCGAGAGAGTCCATGATGGCCACAATAACCGCATTCCCGCGGTCAGCGAACAAGTAGGTCATGGTGTAGCGATAGTCACCATGTCACCACGAGCAGTTAGCAAGGAGACCGTGGGATAGCGGGAGCGACATCTTGATGGTTAACCGCGCAACCAGAGACAACATGCGATTAGTCCATGGTAATGTAGAAAATGAAGAAGATGGCAATCGTGAGACTGCAGTTAGAGAACAGTGTGGCCATGATATTGTGGGGGACACTGCAATACCGTGAGAAGGTAAAGCTGAGGGCACGATAAGGCGGTGAGAGGTGGAGATGACCATGAGAGTTGATGAAGATGTTGGCACAGTTGTGCGGTACAGGCCATAAAGGTGCGTGGGAGTTGGGTGAATTCCCAACACTCCCCCTTGAACATAGCTCTCACCTTCTTGAATGCCCAATTGCTCCCTTTGGAAAACAAATGAGTCTTTTTCCAGTACCTTTGTGAGAATATCTGCCTATTGTTCATCTGATTTGCAAAACTCCAAAGTAATCTCCCCAATATTGATTAGCTCTCTGATGAAGTGGTAATAGCTGTGTATGTGTTTTCTTCGCTTGTGGAAGACTAGATTTTTTGAAAATGCAATCGCAGAATTGTTATCATATTTTTTTTTGTTGATTCAACCTATTCAATTTGAAGTTCCTTGAGAACTCTCCTCATCCATTTAGCCTAGCATGAAGCACTCGTAGCTGAAACATATTTAGCTTCAGCTGAGGATAATATAAAAATTGGTTGCTTTTGAGACATCCATGAAACAACTCATGTGCCAAAATTAAAAACATATCCTGATGTGATTTTTATGTCATCAATACTCCCAACACAATCATGGTTTGTGTAACCAATCAATTTGAATTCATTTGATCTTGTATACTAGATGCCATAAATTTTTGTTCTAGATATGTATCTCCAGATTCTTTTCCTGCCTTCGAGTGAGTCTCCTTTGGTGTTTCCATTAATCTAGATATCAAACTAACTACAAACATAATGTCTAGCCTTATGGTTGTTAGATACATTAAACTTCCAACAAGTTGTTTATACAATGTAGAATCAACATCTCAACCTTCATCTTCCTTGCTCAACTTCAAACCAGTTACCATTGGGGTAGGTTCTAGTTTTCAATTTATCATGTAAAATCTATTTAAAACATCTTTAGCATATTTTGCCTGGGATATAAAAATCCAATTTTTATCTTGATTTACTTCAATTCCTAAAAAATATCTCATCAGACCCAAACTTTGCCATCTCAAACTCTTTCATCATTTCTCCTTTGAACAAATCAACTAATAGATTTCCAGTCAAGATTAAATCAACATACATGCAAATAATCAAGATTTTACCTTCTTCATTCATCTTGGTATACAATGTTGGTTCACTACAAAATCTAGTAAATCCATTCTATGTGAAATAACTATTTATTCTACTATACCAAGCTGTTGGGGCTTGTTTCATCCCATACAATGCTTTCTTCAGCTTGTATACTTTATCTTCTTGTCCCAATATCTCATATCGAGGTGGTTGTTCAATGTATACTTCCTCCTCAAGATAGCCATTGAAAAATGTTGATTTAACATCCACTTGGTGAACTAACCATCTATTATGTGCTACTATGGGGAAAATCATTCTGACTGTATCTAGTCAAGCTATAGGTGCAAATGTCTCTGTGTAGTCAATTCTAGGTTGTTGTGTGTAGCCTTTTACTACCAATCTTGCTTTGTCCTTATGCACTTCTCCATTTGTATTCAATTTTGTCTTATAAATCCATTTAACACCTATCACATCTATGTCTTTTGGAAGACTCTTCAACTCCCATGTCTTATTTTTTTCAATGGAATCTATCTCTTCATCCATTGATGTTATCCACTTCTCCTCTTTAATTGCATCCTCATAATGAATTGGGTCTTCAGCTTGAGAATAAAAGGCAAAAAGTTTGAACTATTGTGAATCATTCTCTCCTTCATTTTGATTATAAATATCACTTATGTTTCTGATTTTATGTCTCCTCATGCTTTCCAAAGTTGGGTTTGATAAATCAATTGAACTTGCAGAATGTGGACTTGAAGGTCCTATGCCATAATTTCTTGTTGTTGATGGCATTTGTAGTCCTCTTGTTGATGTTATTACATTTCTTGTTGATGTCAATTGTTGACCACTTGTTTGAGCTTGACTTGGTATAGGAGTAGGAACATTTATTGGAACTGAAATTTCATTTTCTTCTTGAGGGATATTGACTGTTACATTAACTGTGCTCTCTCTACTTCCATCCCATGCTTCATCTTCAACGAATTGAACATCTCTGCTGATTATAACCTTTTTAGTTGTTGGGTTGAACAATTTATATACTTTGGATTCATCACCGTAACCAACAAAAAAACATTTATCTCCTTTAGTGTCAAGTTTTCTTCTTAATTCATCAGGTACATGTGCATATGAACACATCCAAAAACTCTCATGTGAGATACACTATACTTTTTACCAGTCCAGGCTTCCTTAGGAATAATATTCATCACACTTTTCGTTGGGAATCTATTCATAATGTATGTTGCACAAGATATAGCTTCATCCTAGAATTCATTTGTTAAATGCTTGGCTTTCAGCATGCTCCTAGCCATCTCCACTATGGTTCTATTTTTTCTCTCAGCTACCCCATTCTATTGAGGTGTGTATCTTGTTGTGAACTATTTTTCTATACCATGATCTTTACAAAAATTTAAAATTCTTTTGATATGTATTCACCTCCTCTATTTGTTCTCGACATTTTGATAAAATGAACACTTTGTTTTTGAGCAAGAGATTTAAACTAACAAAATAAATCAAACACTTCACTTTTGTGTTTCAAGAAATAGACCCATGTCTTCCTTGAATAATCATCTATAAATGTTAGAAAATAAAAACTACCACATATTGAAAGTGTCTACATTGGGCCACATAGATCTGAATGAACAATTTCTAATGGGGCTTTTTCTCTTGTGGATTTCCCTATTGGGAAAGACTCTCTATGCTATTTTCCTAGAATACACCCTTCACAAATTCTCTCAGGTTTTTCAAGTAAAGGAATTCCTTTTACCATGCTCTTCCTATAAAGCAAATTTAGACCACCAAAATTCAAATGGCCAAATCTTAAATGCCACAACCAATTTTCATCTTTTACTTCTTCTTGAAACATAGTCTAAGTAACAGTTGATACTTCTTGTGCTTGTGCATAATTTGTGTTCAAATCTGGTTGAATTCTTAAAGGAAACATTCTATTATTTGTCATCTTAATCTTAGCTATCAATTGGCTACTTGGGTATTTGTCTAAAATAGTGCACAATCCATTTTTAAAAGTCACTCTATAACCCTTTTAAACTAACTATCCTACACTCATCAAATTGTGTTTAAGACCAGGCACAAAATAAACATCAAAAATATATTTTTGTTCCCCTTGCTTGGTCAGAATACCCTTCCCTTTCCTTTGACTGACACTTTGTTGTCATTACCTAGGGTGACATCTGACTTAACATTTTCATCTAGACTTGTAAACAACTCTAAATTTCCTATCATGTGGTTACTACAACCTGAGTCTAAGAACCAAACATCTTTCTCACTAGCTTTTGCTACATTACAAACTAAAAACATTGTACTTTTATCTGGTCTATGGTCTTGACTCTCTTTAGTAAAATTTGCATTATGTCTACCCATATCATACTACTTCTTCCTACAATCATTCATATAATGTCCAAACATTTTACAGTAATGGCATTGGACCTGAGATTTATCATACCTTTGACCTTGAGGAAAAGTTTGAGATGGGTTTTGGCTACTGCCTCTTCCACTTGAATTTGACGGGTTGTTTTTCCACCTCTATTGAAACCTCTTTGTCTTGCTCTGAAATTTGATCTACCTCTACCTCTTCCTTGATTAATTGAAGCTTGTGACTTGAATGCATGCTCCAATGACACATTTTTTGTTTTGTTGAGTCCGTGTTCATGAGAAATAAGTGATGCATAAAGCTCATCAATTGAATACTAGGTGAGGTCCTTTGTCTATTCTATAGTGACTGAAATTGACTCAAATCTAGTGGGTAAACTTCTTAAAATATTTTCTACAACTTTGACATCTTCTAGTGTTTGACCATGTGTTTTCATATGGTTTACCAATCCCATTATCTGGGTGAAATAGGAAACTACAGACTCATTATCTTTCATAAATAGGGTCTCAAATTCTCTTCTCAGTATTTGCAACTTTGCAGTTTTAACTTTCTCCATTCCCTGATATGTAATTTACAGAATGTCCCATGCTTCCTTGGACCTAGTTGTAGCTGAAATTATTGGAAAGATACTTTCATGTACTCCTTGTAGAATGAAAAAGTGAGCCTTTGAATCCTTCATCCTATTATCTTTCAGTAAATCTTTCTCTTCTTGTGTCAAGGCATTATATGTTGCAACATATACTAGGTCTGGAAAAACATTTTCTACTAACTCCCATAAGTCTTGTGAACTGAACAAAGCTCTCATTGTTATAGACCAGTATTTATAATTATTGCCATTTAACTATGGAATTTCGGGATTAGACAAGCTTGTGCTTGCAGCCATGATTTACAGACACTCTAAAGCACTCTAAGACACTCTACAAATAACCTTTCTCTAATACCACGTGAAAGAAAAGAGACAGAGAAAAACACTAATTTTTATTTTTTAATATTATATTCATAAAATTCTAACACAGACTAGCTGTAATTTTTGCTTCTTTAGAGAAATATTAAAAATTTCTTGTATCTCCTTACAAAATATAGCCAGCACACTAATATATCCAAAGTTGACAACGAGAAATTAATAAAATATTAAAAGCTAATTAAGATAAGCCATCAAAATCATGTCCAAGTCATTTTAAATAAAGTTCTTAATCATTTTAAATTGTCCTGATGATTAAATATTCATTCTTAACCTAGCTGTCTACTAGCATGCAACCCAATAAACAACCACCATCGAACAAACCAAATACAACTCTACCACAAATGAGAGAGAAGATAGCCTCGGTAATGTGAGAGTCACCACCCAACCATTGAGATCCTAGGAGAGTCTGTGATGGCCAAGATAACCACATTACCATGGTCAACGAATAGGTAGCTCGTGGTGTGGTGCTAGTAACCACGCCACTGTGAGTAGTTAGCAAGGAGACCACGGGACAGTGGTAGTAGCATCCTGGCGGTTAATCACCCAACTAGAGGCAACACTCGGTTAGTCTATGGTAACATGGGAAATGAAGAAGATGGAAACCACAGGACCACGGATAGAGAATAGTGTGGTCATGGTATCACGGGGGACACCGTGGTACTATGAGCAGGTAAACCTGAGGGCACAGTAAGGTGATGAGAAGTGGAGATGACCGCGAGAGTTGATGAATATGTTGGCATGGTTGTGCGGTACAAGCCAGAAAGGCGTGTGGGAGTTGATTGAATTCCTAGCAATTTGTAGCCATCAAGCTATCATGGCATCTGAGACATGGCTGAGATAGGTGATTTCCTTCACTCAAATCCATGGGTCTATGCAACTTTATTAGAAGGGAGATTGCTTGTTTCTTTGTGCAGATTGGAGATTGTGTGGCATGTCTCTCTATACAAAGGAAAGAAGATAGCCCACAATAGGTAATAAGGTGTCTTTCAGATTGGGAAAAATTGAATGTGGAGGTTGATGATGTAACTTTAATAGTCACAATTAAATTGTAATGTATAAAGTTATCATATAAATTTAGCATTTAAAGCTATCATATAAAGCTAACATATAATGTTACACATTGTATTCACCAGTTGAAGACGAAGGGTGAGATCTAGGTTGGCAGGAGGCCAATTTCCCCTCACAATCAAATCCTTTGTAATATTCACTTCACTCCGATTCCAACAAGTGGTTGGAAGGTAATATTCATCTCTTTGATAGATTTTTTCTTTTTCTTTTCAAGTGCAGTTAATTAAATTAGACCTCTTTTGCAAGAAATTAACTGTTTAATAAATTTTGCTTAGTAGCTCAAAATTGAGTATTGTTTTTTGCAAAAGTAATTGGTTTTTAATTCTCCATGCATTGGTCAAATTTATTTTATAAAATGCACTAAGCTATAAAGTGCCAAAATCTATTGGGTCACTCTTTGAATAGTTTCAGGGGAGATTTTTGCATTTGATCTTTTCCATATTTAGAAGATTTCTACATGTTTCATAGTCAAGTGTACATATTATGGGAGAACTCAACATGGGGATGAATTTTTTCCTCATTTCTAACACACTATCTTTTCACTGCTTTGTAAGACTGTAAAATAGCCTACTACTATTTTCTTTCTAGATTCGCCACTTTGGGATGTATATCTACCCAAAATTTCACATCTTTTCATATAATCACATCTTGTTGATTTAGATGACACTATTGAGGAAATTCATCTTATTTTCAATATCAGCTTCATTGAAGTTGCATCAGCCTTGTCTTCTTCAAATATTCTTTCTCATGCCTTGCCTACAAATACATTATGGGCATCATCTATGTCTTTGGATCTTGTGCATAATTTAAAGACCTTTATACTTCTTTTTGTATGTTCTTATCAGGATTGGGAAGATTACTTGCACACTTCAATGGTTCACTTTCTTTGTAACCTGGGAGAAACGTGGTTCAACATTCATTTATTCTCTTTGGCATACTTCATTGAGAAACTCTGCACACTACAACATATCTTATGGTAGGCTTCCAAGTCTCTCTTTGTATCTCTTATTTTGGGGAAATTTATTGTAAAGTTGTTTTGTCTTCCACTTGTTCTACTCCTCCAATAGATCCCACTTTATATAGGTAGTTGATTGGCAGTTTGTTGTACCTAACACATTCTCATCCTGATCTTCCCTTTGAGATTGGCCTGTCTCTCAATTCTCACATGATCCTCATGAGAGTCATTGGCAAGCTGCCAAACATATTTTGAGGTACATTCAGGGCACCACTCATTATGGCCTTCACTACACTTCCAGATCCCCTCACATTTTTGGCTACACTGACTTAGATTGGGTTGGTGATGTTAGTGATCGGAAGTCTACTTCTAGCTTTGTTTTTCGTTTTGGTTTTGGTCCTATCACATGGTCTTGCAAGAAGCAGTCTTCTATTGCATTATCATCTACAAAGGCTAAGTATCAAGCAACAGTGTTAGCTAGTCAGGATATTTTATGGCTTCGACAATTGATGATAGGGTTTGGGGTTCCTCTTGATAGTCCCTCTATTCTTTGGTGTGACAATAGAGTGTCATTGACATTTCCCACAAGCCAGTGGAGCATCAATGGACTAAGCACATTGAGATCCACATGCACTTCATCAGCCAATTGATTCAGGATGGTTCTCTCATCTTGGAGTACATTCCTATAGAGGAGTAGGTTGCAAAAATATTCACTAAACCTTTGGCATCGTCATGCTATCTTCAGTTGTGCTCCATGCTTAGGGTGAATGAAGTTATCCTTGGGGGGTCTCTATGAGGCCTTCCTTCCTTCATGTTTTTTTTCAGCATGTTTCTTCATCTCTTTTTGGAGAGGATTTTTTTCTCATTGGGTTTTCTCCTTTACTCCGCTTTATAGACATTTGGTTGTATTCGAGTACTTGATCAGGCCTAGTTGTTAGGACCCTTTTTTTCTTTCTAGCTTGTAGTTGCATTGCTTTTATGCATTTATTTTGTAGCTACGCCCAAAGTTCATCTTATAGGTTAGAGTAAAAGGTTCTTTACTTAATTATTATAATTAAGTTACCTTTTATATTTCTCTTAAGATTAACTTATTTTTCATTTTGTAGGAATTTCATAATTATTATAATTATTAAATTCATCCCTTTTAAGTTTCACTTTAGGGTTTCTTGATCTCCTTCATAAGGATTAATCTCTTTGTATTATTCATTTCCTTAATTCATTTTTCTCTTGGAGCTTGCAAAGCACCTTTGGTTATTTCTCTGTATCTCTTTCATGTGTCAGGTTATTTGCATGTAGGTGATTCTTCAGTTCTATGATGTTGGATTTCTCACCTTCTATAAAACATCAGTATTAAATATTATATCTTTATTTTTAGTTTCACTTTTATTTTTTAAAATATTATTATGAATTGAGAAAATTAAACACATAATCAAGTCCAAGAACATAATATGGAGCTAAACCTATTGTGAAATTGTAAAATGTGAGAATTTACAATGGTACACAAGATCATGTGTTTTCAAAAAAAAAACATTTTGTTAGAAATAGTTAAATTCATTTGTATTATAATTAGGAAGATCTAGGAGATATGAAACAAGCACATGAAGAATGCATAAGATTATATTTAGTTGAGTATTGACAATGAGCTCAAACCCTCATTATAAAGAATGAGGATGCGAAAATACATACCACAAAATTAGGCAATCACATGCCATGGATTGAGGAGAGCATTGAATGAGGATAAGCAAACACATACCATGGATTGAGGAGAGGATTCCTCATTCTATAGTGGTGGTGAGTTTCTCTCCTTAATGCATGGGAGAGGTGTCAAGATGGATTGGATACCTCTCAAGTCACCTCAACAACCTTGACACCTCATGGGGAATGATTCAAAGGTCAACTTCAACACCTAACTAGGCTTAAGTTAGCCTAACTAGAGTAGAATACACTTAAAACCCCCCTTAAGCATAGCTTAGGTGGGTATAAAGGAAATGGGTCCCTATTTACTAGCCAGATGAGGTACCCATGTACAAAATTCTCTCATAAGGTGAATTAAAAGAGAAAAACCATGTGGGAAAAAACTCCTCTCCAAAAAGAGAAACAAAATGCATGAAAAAGAAAACAAGTGAAGGACTTATATCATGAGCCCCCTAGGAAAAATTCTATCACATACCTGAATGAAATGGTGTGGGGGAAGGCTTCCAATCAAGCATGCTAAATCACTGGAGCATATCAAGAGAATATTTCTGCTGAAATAT
This sequence comes from Sequoiadendron giganteum, assembly GCA_007115665.2. NCBI lineage: Eukaryota > Viridiplantae > Streptophyta > Pinopsida > Cupressales > Cupressaceae > Sequoiadendron > Sequoiadendron giganteum. The sequence continues at coordinate 354,839,078 of CM021106.1, read as the reverse complement.
CAAAATCCCATCCGAAGACTGAATAATCTATAGGGTGAGAAAAAAATGAAGAAGAATGAGATCCGTCATCTCAAACTACTCCATCAAATCTCTCTGAACAATCTGAATCATGGAGCATCAACTACCTGTAATAATGATATCATCAACATATAGCACATGAATCCAAATATTACCCTCTTGATGTTGAATGTAAACTGTATGATCAAAATGACAATGTATGAAGTGAGAGGAAAGCAAGAAAGAATCCATTTTCTCATACCATGCCTGAGAGGCTTCTTTGAGACCATACAATGAATGTTGAAGTCTACAAATGAAAGAAGTGTCCTGCACAGATCCCTAAGGTTGCTCCATATAGATCTCCTCATTGAAGGTCTCCATGCAAGAAGGCACTCTTCACTTCCATCTAAAAAATTGTCCATCCTTGTGAAGCTACAAGTGAAAGTTAAAAGCGAATAGAATTCATCTTGGAAATAGAGGGAAAGGTCTCAAAGTATTCAATACCCTCCACCTGAGAAAACCCTTTCGCAACAAGACATGCCTTATACTTATCAATGGAACCATCTGCAACATAATTGGTATGGTACACCCACTTGCACCAAACTAGTTTTCTTCCCTTAGGAAGAGGAGGAAGATCCCAAGTATGATTATTCATCAGAGAAGAGTACCCCTCATCTATTGCCCTATCCCACTCAATGTGACCTATCACCTTTGAAATTTTTTGAGGATCATCCAAAATGGCATGAATCAAAAGGCTAGTACTAGTTGTTTGAGCATGAGTATGATGAGTATTTGAAGGATCACCTGCCAAAGGTCCAGCTGCTTCAATAGTACAACACGGGCCCACTTGGGAAAATTTTGAGTGCCTAGTGGTATTGGAGATGGTGGATCATTATCTGCAACATCCTCAAGAGATGAAGAGGGAGGAGTAGGCAATGAGGGAGAAGTTGGTGATGGAGAATCCATTAGAGGAAAGTTCTCATAAAATTGGACATCCCGCCAAAACAAGACCTCTTTAGAATCAGGATCAAATAACCTATATGCCTTAATATCCTCACAATAGCCAACAAATATGAGTTGTTGACTCTTCCTCTCCATGGATTTTCGCTAAGCGTCAGGAACAAATGCCCAAGCGTCACTACCAAAAACTCAAAATGTAGAAACATTAAGCTTGAAATGAGTTGAAGCCTCATCAAGATTCATATGTCACAATTCCTTATGAGGCATTCGATCCTAAATATAATTGGCACAATTAACTACCTCAGCCCAAAATGAAGAGCTCATAGGTCGAGACTGTATCATACAATTGGTCATCTCCTGTAAGGTTTTGTTCTTTCTCTCAACAACACCATTCTACTAAGCGGTGTAGGGTACTGTAAACTGATGTTGCAAACCATGCTCAATGAAAAGTTCCTTGAAAGTTTGATTAACATACTCTACCCCATTATTTGTGTGTATTCGCCTGATAGAAAGTCTAGACTACTTCTCCAAAAATGTCTCAAATGTCCCAAATGAATCAAATACATCAGACTTGTACTTAAGAAAGTACACCCATGTGCATCTAGAGAAGTCATCAATAAAAGTGAGCACATATCGGGCCCTTGAAAAAGGAGTGGAAAAGGACATAAGGTTACTATGGACCAACTCCAAGGGTTCCTTAGCACATGTGGCTCTACCCATAGCAAAAGAATCCCAGTGATGTTTTCCAAGTGCACAACCATGACAAACATCATCAATACAAGAAATCTTAGGGAGCCCAATCACAAGTGCATGTGTACTCATCTACTCTAGATATATGTAATTGACATGACGCAAATGCTCATGCCAAAGGCTACTCACTGGGTCTACATGTGCTATAAGAGAGGAACATGAACTATCTGAGCTCTTAAAGCCATCAAATTTGTATATGTGACATGCAAAATCAACACTCCCACTAGCCACAACCTTATCAATATCATGAAGATCTTGAATAACCGAGTATGTGTAGGATCATGATGGGCCAAAAAGTGGTGATATGTAAGTGATATAATGGCCCATGTGGCTGATGACTTTTTTCTTACCCAAAATTGATGAAGTGAAAAGGGTTTTTAAAAGAGATTCTCAACTTTCCACCAGTATAGATTATTCTTTACTTTGAATTTAATAAATAATTATTATTCATTTTCTATTTGAATTATGATTAAAGTCCTGATTGATAGGCTGATTGAAAAATATCTATATATTTCAAATGGTATCACATTTTTTGATTCCAAAACATGCATCACATTCTATGCTTCACATACTATAGGATTAAAAAAATATAAAATGAATTTCATGAATTTTCGACCAAGTTAAGGTGGTAAGACATACAAATTTTTATATTTTTCAAAAATTGTAATAAAAAAGTCATAATTAATTATTTACTTGGAAAAAAATTATAAAAAAATATGCATCAGATCGGGACATGAGTCCTCTACTTATATCTAAAATATTATAAAAACATATCATTTTATTTTGGTTAAGGTGGTTAGACAAACACCTACTTCTTATTTTTTCTCTAAAATTTATGTACTACTGCATAGAAATTTCAAATTTTCACCAAATAATTTTTTATTTTTTTTAAATGAACCTAGTATTTAAGAAACTATATTCAATTTTCTATAGATTCTATTCTTACATATTTTTGAAATACTATACTTAAATTATTCAAATTTTTACGTCAATAGGTTTTCAAACGTTCATTTTCCAAGGTTGAAATGTAGCCTGAAATCAGCAAAATTGTTTCCTCCAAATGGAAAATCAATCCTCCTCGCTACAAAGTCATGAAAAGTAAAGAAAAAATTGTTATTGAAACTTTAATCATAGCCTCCACTCTTTATGTAGCAGTCTCCAAATGAAATTCGATCTACAATTTTTGAATCATCATCCTCTAGAACAAAATGAAGAAAAATGCCTCAACTCCCTTATTGTAGCAACCAATAAAATCTTGCAACAAAGAAATCAATAGAGAAAATTTTCATGGCTTCCACTTGAGGAAATACACATGTCTCAACACATGCCTAGAGAAAACTCTCAGCATGGAAGGTGGCTATAGAAGACTAGCTCTAATACCATCTTGGTGTAGACCACTAAGCCCAAGATCACCATTTCCAGAATAAACATTCATAGATGTGAGAGAAGCAAATATGTTATTTCATCAAAAAGAGGGAATACATTAAGATGCATAAAATACATACTATACATGCTTTGAAATATGTTAAAATATCAAATGGGTGAGAAAACTACCCTACACGAAAAAACCACTCGGAGTTATTTATCCTAAGATAAACTTAATACACTAATAACAAAACATAGTATAAAATTATAAAGGGTGAGAATTTTTGACACTACAAAGTTCATTGAAGTTAGAAGAAACTATGGTTATATGATGGGAAATATTTTACAATTTATTTTGAAAGATGGATGTACAAGTACAATTTAGTACCTATTAGAATTTCCTAGTTTATAATTTTCAAGGTTATAAGATAGTGTGGTAAAGTCCTCTACATATTATTCTAGGAATCATTGTTTTTCTCAAACCTACAAGGCAACCTAGATAGGTTGTAGCAATATCATATTTCATATAATCAACAAACTTAGCAAAAGATTTTGGTTAAACAATTATGTCTACCTCATCAAATATAAAGAGGACCTATAAACTCTCCCTTTGAATATACTCACTATTTGAAAATGTATTTGAGCTATTTTGGTTCGGGTTATTGTTATCTTGAAATATAGTAATTGGTAGCATGAACCTATTGACTCTATTTTCTTGTTATTTTTAATTTTTTAATATTTTAGTTTTTTGCATTTCAATTTTTTTTGTTTTTTAGTATTTTGGTTTACTATATTTTGTATTTTTAAAATAAGGAAATGAGAGAAAGATATAAAATCTAGGTATCAAAGATAATGATCTCTATTAGATTTATTTTGATAGGTTCTAATCAAATGATGAAAAATGTAAACAGGACAAGAATAATCCTAAAATTAATCAATTAGGATTGATATCTCAAGTGGGATCACAAAATTTAGTGAATACATCTATTAAATGATAGATAAAGAGTACCATCAAAGCATAAGATCCTTTTTCAATTATATCTAAATGCTTTTTCCAAGGCTATATTTATGTCTAAACTAGGAGGTACATTTAAATAAGGGTATGTGTAAGATCAGGATGGGCCAAAAAGTGGCGATATGTAAGTGATATGATGGCCCATGTGGTTGACGACTTGTTTTAACCCAAAATTAATGAAATGAAAAGAGTTTTTATAGGATATTCTCAACTTTCCACCAATATAAATTATTCTTTACTTTTGAATTTAATAAATATTTTTTCTTTATTTTCTATTTGAATTACGACTAAATTCTTGATTGATAGGCTGATTGAAAAACATTTATAGATTTCAAACGGTATCATATTTTTTGAATCCAAAAAATGTATCACATTTTATGCTTCACATAGTATAGGATTAAAAAAAATATATAATAATTTCATGAAAGTTTGACCAAGTTAAGGTGCTTAGACATACGAGTTTTAATATTTTTTAAAAGTTGTAATAAAAAAATAAAAATTAATTATTTAATTGAAAAAAATTACAAAAAAATATGCATCACATCGGGACATGATTCATCTAATTATATCTAAAATATTATAAAAAAATATTATCATTTTATTGTAGTTAGGGTGGTTAGACAGAAACCTACTTCTTTTTTTCCCTAAAATTTAAGTACTACTGCATTGAAATTTCAAATTTTCACCAAATAAATTTTTAATGTTTAAAATAAACCTAGTAGTTTAGAAACTAAATTCAATTTTCTATAGATTATATTATTACATATTTTTGAAATAATATAGATAACTTATTCAAATTTCTACGTCAAGTTGCCTAACTCTGATTTTTTCAATTTTCATTGCTACTTAAGGGACTATTTTTTCCATGATGATCCTACACATGCCCATAAATTCTCATATTAATACTTATATGATGTACAATAACAAGTTATATGAAAGGTCTTATCTTTTAGTGTGCATAACTTATCTATTCACCTATTATAATGGAAAAAGTATCCCCTTTTCCTTAGCTTGAAAATAATTATTAAAATGAGCTTAATTTTATTCCTTGCTTTGGTGTTGTAATTTGTTTCATATATTAAAATTAAGTTCGGGCCCCATTTTTAAGAAAATGGACTTAATTGTGTCTTATTTACATTGTTGTAAAGTGTACCTTTACACTTTCACATTAATCTAGGGCTTTATTAATTAATTGAGGTTAATTTTCAATAATTGGCCCCTTTTTTCATATCCAAGCCTAATTAATTATAAATTTTGAGTGATAAAACTTGACATTCATAAATGCCAGTATAAAACACTTACTTTTATAAGGTGTGTGTCCTAGGTTAATGACATAGGACCCATCCACCAAATGGTGAATGGGTCCTCAGTAGGTCCTAGGACCCTATTTTTACATGATATTTCACATTGCTCGAAGTGTGTCCTAGTTAAGTGAGCTAGGATCCATTTTCCACATGATGAATGGGTCCTCACTTAGACCTAAGACCCCTCTTTGAAATATGTTTTTAGTAGTATTTTAATGATTTCAAATCCAATATTTGATGTTATCTTGTGATATTTTAATTTTGGGATTTAATGTTAAGATATGTATAAATACAAGGTTATTTCACTTAGTTTCACCTAGCAAAATTGAATTTATCAGAAGAGTAATTTCACAAGAGCATTGTAATGATAGAAACGGGTCCCCACTAACATGGCCTTGATTTAGTGTTGTAATATTTCTAACATATTCACATTAAGTCTTGGGCCCTTGTGAACTAAATGAGGTTATTGATGCCTTATTTGGAGTGTTGTATAGTGTTGTAACACAATTTCACACTTTTCTAGGGATTTATTTAATAATTAGGCTTCTCTATGCTTTAATTGGCCTTACTTTACATTCAAAAGCCTCATTTAATGCATATTTTCATGGATAATCCTGACAAAAATCAACATCTAATCATAATTCAGGTGTTTTCATCTTGTCTAGCACAAATTTAGTGGTTTGGTACTCATTATTCACCTTGGGTGAATGAGTCCCACCTATATTTTTTGGTTCTCCAACTTGGTTTCACACCTTTCTAAGAATTTTTAAAAATGGTCCCATAAATTATGCCTAGTGGGACTCATTTACCACCTTGGGTGAATGAGTTTCATGTGTCCTAAAATCAAAATTAATTCAATTTTTTGGTGGGATTTTATCCTCCTAGATCTGATGTTATCTTGTAGTGTTGTAATTTCAGAAATTATTGCATAGTTAAGTATAAATACAATTTTATTTCCCTCATTTTACACCTAGAAAGTTGATTGAGCATCCTTATACAAAATTTGAGTTCACAAGAGAATTCAAGTATTTACAATAGCATTCAAGAGTTTTCAAGAGTATATTATCAAGAATTTTAGAGTAGCATTCAAGCATTAATCATCATGTCAAATATTTCATACATCATGTTTGTTTTTGAGCTAACAATTTTGATGTATGGTTTTATGATTCAAGCTAGCATTTCACTCAAGATCTATTGTATCCAAGCAAGATTTGAGATCTACATCCATTGGCACCATCTCATACATGCTTGCAACACTTCATTTCTAGGGTTTGTGTGTGAATTATAGTTTTAGATTGAAGATACATTAAGGAGAAATTTTGGAGAAAGTTGTCAAAGTTCATAAAAGTTTTCAAAGTTATCATTAATCACTGGAGAAAATTGGATAACACCTACAAGTTGATTTACAAATATTCAAATCTAAAAACTTGAAGAAGCAGATTGAGTAGATTAAGAAGAGAATATTTAGATCTTGAATTTTTAGAAAATCCTAACTGGATTGATTCAATACTTCTAGCAAATGAGTCCCAGTTTAGGTCAAAATTTAGATTTTTATAGATTCAGATACCCATTTGCCAGATTCTTGTTCCTCCACAAAAATATAGATCTTGGGTTGATTCGCCCAACCTAGCGAATGAGTCCTAGTTAGTATTAAATTTAGAATTTCCAACATTTTAGACCTCCTTCAAGTCATTTCTAGATTCCCAAGTGCACACTTTGTTGGAGTGAAAATACACTGAGAGGGGGGGGGGGGGTGAATCAATTTTTATAACTTCTTTAACTTCTTTAACTGAAACTGAAAAGAACCATACATATGTTCTCATTTAGCAATGATATAATCATTCATTTATTTGAATGCAATCATATAAAATGAAATGAGAGTAGTGTAACATTGCATTTCAAAGCAGTAAAGCACTAAAGAAAATGAATAACAAAGACAAAAGTAGACAAAAGATATGCCGAGTGGAAAACCCTCCTGGAGTAGAAAAACCACTCCTAAACCTGCTACCTTTTCTAGGCTTTCATTTCAATAATTATTTTGACAAAGCCTCAATGGCTAATTTTTGAGCACCTACTCAAGGAGCACCAACCCCTCTGTTTAGAGACACCAATCTCAAGGAGCACCAACCCCTTTGTTTAGAGACACAAATCTCAAGGATCACCAACCCCTTTTCTTTTTTCCAATAGAACATACAATAATACAGAGGATCTCTTTGTTTCTCTTATTTTTGTCAAGTGCCTCTTGATAGACAATGCATAGAATTCTCAAGAGTCAAGAATGACTCTTCGGGATTCCATTCATTATCAAATATTGATACATCTTGAGGAAAATAATCTAGTTACAGTGTCAATACAACTTCTCATCAAACTACATTACATTGATATGACATTGTCTTTTATTTTTCTCTCTATCTCTTTTTCAATCTTTAATGATATGGAATACAAAACAAACAACACACTGTATTTTCTAATTTTTGAGCATCACAAAATAATTACCCCATTTCATCACTTAAAAAGTAGAACTACCCTTATTTCATTTTAGGTTTATCAAAGATGATTAAGCCCTAATCTCTCTATTTTCCTCTTTTTACATTTACATCATTACATCCCATGAAGGGTTACAATAGTTGCTCGTTTTTCACTTTCAAAGAATTAATCAAAGATGATTATCAAGTTACCATGCTATAGTCGAGCAACAATGATAGATGTTACTGTGATCATGAAGGAAAGATCATTCTAAAAGGATCTTCTTACTGGAGTATTCAAGAATTGTGCAAATATAGAAGGCAAACTGAAAATTGTTCTTTCAAGCAGCTTGCATAAGCAGTGCTAAAAACAAAACAGCATAAGATCTAAATAAATCATAAACCATAGCCACTGAAACTGTTGCTATATTAAAGTAGCCAACATCTCAATGTAGTGAAACCAAAATCATAAAATGATGCATTCAAGAGTAGTTACCAATGACTCCAGGTTTGAAACTAAGAAGATTCTTCAAGCTACATGATTACCCACAACCCAAAAATACCATTCTTTAAATCTGATATGGTAACACTATAAAAATGTAATTATAAGCATGAAAAATTATTATAGTTCTGACTGAGAAGAAACTAAACCAAATCTTCAACTTCCATGTAGAAGCAAGCACTTATCCCTTATTAACCTTGCTAGTAAAGGTAACGGTTTTGCAAATATAAATAGATGAATACATGTGAAGATGAGGAAATAATTTTCCATGAGCAATTTACCAGATCTGTGAAGTAACTCAGCAGCCTGCGTTCTTTCCCCATTCGAGCTTCCAACCGATGGCAGGAGACTGATAGGTGAAATGACCATTTTCATGGTCTTCATATCTTCCTTATACATTGTCAAAGTTTAGTAACCCTGCATTTTTTTCAATGAAATGGCAAAAATAAAACTATCATGATGGCGGCTAGAGTAGGGTTCCAAACCCTTCGAGCAATAAAAAATTTTTGACCTAAACTTCCAAAAAAAACACATTGTAATCCTTTGCAAAGAATGATAGTCATCTGGAGTCCGAGAGAGAAGACATTAAATTATCAAATATTCATTAATAGACTTTGAAATCCGCTTTCTTACCACACAACCATGGTCTTCCTTTGGACAATCCACAGTATAGCGGTGAAAAGAATTAACTATTGCCACTTCCTTTACCACCCAAGCATGGTCTCCTTTCAGACTACCCACAGTATAGCAGTAGCTCCTTATAAACCACTAATTGTTTCCACCGTCCTACCTCGGTTATGCTTTTGTCAGTCTGGGGTATAGCGATAGCCACCTTGCTTGCCACTAGTCGCTTCCACCACATTACCATGTTTAACTTCCTAACTTCTCATGGTGTAATGGTAGCTTTTTTGCTTGCCGCTAACTATTTCCACCGCACTACCATGGTCACTGTCTTAACTGCTGGTGGTAGCATGGTAAGACCTTTGTAGTCCATGGTCTTACCAAATTCAAACATGCCAATGAAAAAAAACTCATAATGCCTTTTCAAAAATGTGAGCAAATAGTGACTTGCATGCCGACAGGCATTATATCAATTTGATAGCTATTGACTAAAAACAAATTGCCATCACATTTGAAATCAAATGCTATAAAATGATCAACGGTGTCCAAAAACATGAAGAATAATTTCATGTAAAAACCACAAAGCCATAAACACAATACAGAACAACCCTTATAGAATGCCAAAAATTGAATACCGAGAGTTTCAAGAAAATGTTTCAATTTCAAGATGCTTGTAACTAATCAAGCCATAATTAATCAACCTGTAGAATAACTGAACATGACAAACATATGAAATTAAGTGAAAAACTAAAGCAAAAATTATCAAAAATAGAAATATGTCATCTGAACAATGGAACATAGAACTTGTAACCAAAAATGCCTGAACTGAGATCTAATCATGATACCAAATAAAAAACGTGCCAATCAAATGCCATAATAAGACCAGACTGTGAAATGTCTAGGCACCAACCCAGGGTAGTTTTGACATCAAGGACAAATCCCACAGAAGAATTCAACACACATTTCATCTTACAACTTGTTTTTTTAATTTTATATACATTTTTAGGTCATTTAGTGAAAGATTGCATTGAATTAGAGTTTAGCATTACATCTTACATTGCACTTGTCTTTCCAATTTCTTTCTTGGTGGTGAACTCCTTATTAGTTTACAATCAGCATCTAGGATAGACCTATTGCAAGATCTCTTTCGCCTTTGCATTGAGGTCTATAGGGTTATCTTTGAATGAAATTGGAAGGTGGGTGTGCTCTATGTCCTAAACCATATGATAGCACCCTAACCCATTTTCTTTCATTTCAAGCTTTATAGAGCATTCAAGAGAAAATTCTAAGGCATTTAAGGGTAGATTTATTGAAAATTATTATAGAAATCAAGATTCATTCATCATTTCAAAGGCTTAATGTATCATGTTTTTTATTGATCCGATGTGTTGATGTAGCATTCAAGTATTGCTTCACATCAAGTTTTATGAATCAAGATCTACATTCATTGAGGCAACTTCATTCTATTTTCCATATCTACAATCCAAGGTTTCAAATATGGTGTGGTGAGTTGTGACATTGCATTTTTTTCATTCATCATTCCTTTCATGCATTTTTGCATTTCAAGGTTTAATTACCAAAATGAGATTTGACCAAGGAAAACCACTATTCACTAACAAAACACCATTTTTCTCTCCATTAATGTGCAATTGTAGGTTTAAGGTTCAAGGACAATTGGAGAAAGTAATCAAAGTTCTCAAATTTTCCAAGAAATTTGTCAAATCATACAAACTAAGCTATAGGATTTATTATTGGCTTTCTGAAACTACTCGAATATAATTTGGGAGTGCAAACGAAGAGAAAAATATCCCAAAAACTAATTTTTCAAAGCCCTAGCAAGGACCCATTCAACATAGAGCGAATGAATCTTTAGTGAGCCATGAAAAAGAACTTTTTGCAATAAGTACACAACATTTAACCCTCTTAAAAAATTTCTTTTCACTTCTATACCAATTAGGTTTAATTTTTGTAAATTATTTACACATCATAACCCTTATATTGAATGAAACTATGAAGATAGGTAAATTTTGTTGTCCTTGATGTCAACTGGTCAACTAGCTATCTACTAGTTTCTATTGGTTGTATATGTTGAGGATATTGAGAAAATTCTAATAAAGATATGTTGCATGTGTTTAGTGGTTGCTCTGGGTTTTGGTCCAAATTTTCTCTTCTAGTTGTGCAGTTTAGACATATTGTTCATGGTTGTTAGTAGATGCTTTATCCAAAATTTTGGTTGTTGATTCATTGTACAGTGCAAGTTCTGTTCACCGTTTGTGAACTGTGTTTTTTTGTGTTTCTAGTTGAGTTCTAGGAGAAATGTTGTTGATCCTGATTTATCATTGATGAATTCTTATGACTTGCAGTTCTGGAGTTGTCTTGCCCTAATTCCATTGAAATTTTTGATATTTGGAAGACTTGTGCTTAATGATTCTATGTTTTTTACACTTGTTTGGCCGAACATCATGTGAAATACTACTTTCAAGGATGATGAAGAGTTTTGGATCTTTTTGGATCCCTTGAAGCATGTATTTGGGCTGCCCTCATTCTAATTCAATTATACGATGTTTTGGCACTGACCTAATTTAAATTTTAATTTGGATGACCGAATTTGAATATGTTTCAAAGTTGGAGATGGAGTAAATACAACATGATTTAATGGTGAAGAACGATACAAGAGTAACAAGTAAAAAGATAAAGTGTATTTTAGTATGAGATTGATTCTATTTAGTGATTTTTTGTCACGTGAGTGTGGTAGATCAATGTGAAGCTTAATGTTCAGTTTTCAGATGCACTGAGAAAAAGGTGGACTCTACCATTCATGCATGTTTTTGAGTGATTATGGTGAAATCCTTTCTTTCATTTGGATTGTAGTCTCTCTATAACAAGTCTTCATTTCTTATTTGTATCTTTTTTGTAGTGATCCCTCCAGGTTGCTAGCCCTATTGGATAGTGAGTCCTTGTTTAGGTAGTGAGCCTTATTTTAGCTAGTGATCCTCTTGTAATCAATTTTGATATTATCTATAGTGTGAGTTAATCCTCACTATGGTTTTTATCTTATTGTATTTTCCATGTAAATATGGTGTTATTGTCTGTATGTGTTGGATTTAAGTTTCTCCATTAGTATTTGATGATTAATCATTTCAATAGTATTAGGATTTAGCTTTGGTGATTGAATTAAAGGTTTAATTATATGACAATTGATTCAATCCCCCTCTCAGTTTTCCTATTCAACAATTGGTATCAGAGCTTGGTTCCTTTGTGAAGAGCTTAACCACTTGAGGAAGTTCTACAAGGGCTGAAAAAATGGTTTATGATTATTCGACATTTGATGGAACTAATTATGATATGTGGAAATTATTGATGGGATAGTATCTAAAATATTACGGATATGATGTGGAGAAATATTAGAAGAATCCTCACACTTCTCCTACTAATGGTTTGAGTATTCTTGAGGAGATCAAAACACATGAAGCAAAAAATAAGGTGAAATACATCTTAAAGAATAGTCTAATACATTTTGAGTTGATTAAGGTTCAAAACACAAAGATGGCTGAGGAAGTCTTGGATGCCTTAGAAAGAGTGTATGATGGTGATGCCTTAGTTTGAGACATAGTTTAAACTTCTACATATGTCTGAAGATGAGAATGATAAATCTTATGTACATATATTGGATGAGATAGTGGCTGAAATGTAAGGAATTTGTGCTACTATAGATGAAACTAGGATTGTAAAGAATATTCTCAAAACTCTTCCTGATGCTTACAGTGAGGAGGTGAGTGCTATTGAGAAAACTATAGGTTATAAGACTTGTAATAAGGATCTTCTATTAGGATTTTTTATATCTTATGAGATGAGGAAGTTGAGTGTAATGAATGGAAGAAAATTAGAGACTACTTTTAAAGCTATAAAATTTGGAGATTTGGATGAAAAGAAATTTGATGAAATAGAAGCTAATTTTGTAAGAATGATGAGGAAAGGATCTGGTAAGTATGAATGAAATTTTTCACTTAAATTCTTTAGTTGTGGAGAAATAGGTCATTATGCTACAAAGTGTCTGGAAAGAGCTAAAAGTAATAAACAAAGATATGAGAAAGAAAAGAGAGGAAAGAAGATTAACAAAGCTTACTATGTGAATGTGAATAATAATATATTTGATGAGGATTCAAAATATGAAGATCCTAATGATAATTAATTCCTATTATTGGAAATTAAGGATGAACCTACTTCTACTAATTCTAAAAGCTTGGCAAAGGAAAGCCCTCTAAAGAAGGAGAAAAATGAAGGTATAATTATCTATGCCCTACATGCTAAACAAGAGAAAAATTATTGGGTATTTGATAGTGGTTTTTCACATCCTATGAATGGTGATAAAATTAATTTTTTTAATCTTGAGAAATATAATGGAGGCTTGGTCATGTTTTGAGATGATACTGGTACAAAAATTATTTGGGGTAAGTTCAGTAAGTTTTGACGGCAAGCATCATACTAATGATGTCTACTATGTTAAGGGTTTAAGGTATATTCTATTGAGAATTGGTTAGATGTTTAGAAAAGGATATGATCTTGTGTTTAACGATGAGAAATGTGAGATTCATAAAGGATCCAAAATATTGATTTCTACAAGAAATAAATCTGAAGGGAATATCTATCAACTTCAAGGTGCTAATGGACAATACTTTATGACTCAGATTAATGACAATTGGTTGTGGCATAGGAGAATGTGTCACATGAACTATGATAGCTTGGAAAGGATTATTGTTGTTCAAGCCATGAGAGATTTATTGAGAGTTACAAAGCCTGTTAATGCTATTTGCAAGAATTGTTAGTTTGGAAATGAACCGTAAATAAAATAGGTCTGGTGGGGATTTCCTATTCTATTTAGGCCATTAAATTATCTCCTAAGAATCCTAATTTTATTGACTAACAACCTCACAAGGTGAGTCAATTCACAATGAGGAAGACCTAGGAAAGGGTTCTTTTATACTTTAAGGGGTTCACCACCAACCAAATGCATGGAAAAGATAGGTAAACATTCAACCTCCAAAATAGTTATGCAAGCTAAATGAGAGACGCAAATATTGAAAATATGTAATAGGAAGATATAATGTATGCACCTAGGAAGTCTAGATATGTCATGAGGATTTTGGAAATGTAAAGAAGCTATCAAAAAATGTTGTGAAAGACTAAGATTCCCAAGATGACATATTAGTCTCATTGTTTTTTTTTGAGGCAAATACAAAATATTTTGATGTCAGAACCAGATCTAAAATAATCTTTGAAAGATATTCTTAAGAGGACTAAGACACCCAAGGTGGCGTATTAGTCTTGATCTAAATTTTTGAAAACTCTTAATGTGGTCCTGAGCTCCCAGGAATACACTTTCTTCTTCTTGGATCTTAGGTTCTAAATTTTTTGTATTTGACCTATAGGTGAGTTTCTGTGAAAAGGAAAACTTTACAATGCAATTTTGCAACTTTTACCACTTTGCACTCCAAATGATCTTCAAGACTTGAACCTAAATCTACAAACACAAATATGGAATAAGGGAAAAAAAAATTGATTGTTAGTGAATGGGGTTTTTCCTTGGTCAAACCCCTTGTTGGTAATTAAACCTTGAAATGGAATAAAGTGATGAAGGGAAATGGTGAATGAACAACATGTAATGATAAAAATCACCAAATCCTTGTAAAGTCTGCAAAATTCCATGAAATGGCTACAATGGATATGAATCTTGAAATGCTTGATAGATCTTGAATTGCTTACTTGAATCAAAACCCTACTTCACAAATTTTAGCACAACAACAAACATGATGCAAGAATATATTTGATATGATCCTTGATGAATTACTCTTAAATGCTCTAATGAGCTCAATTATCTATGGTGAATGCTCTCACAAAAGATGAGTCAAAATAAATGAATGAACCTTTTATTTATACTTACCTATGCTTAATATCCCAAGATTATATCAAAACAAGCCGGTATATAAATACATTAAATAAAGGAAGCTAAATCTCACCAAAATTTGAATTTAAATCCGAAAAATGATTGAAGAAGGACTAAGACATGGGTAAGTGCAAGAAGTTGGGTCCATGAAGAGGGGATGTTTCGGCTTGAAAATAATCTCGCACGAAATGCATACGCATTTTAAAAAAATGGATATACATTATGGATCAGGTACCTGAACCTAAATTCATACTATGTATGCGATATGATTTAGGTACATAAACCTAAAACATGTATGTGTTCATAATGCGTATGCATTTCATAGAGCTATTTATTTTTTTAAATAAGTGACTATGAAAATCATTTCCACTATCACTTTCAACATGCCATAAGGAGAAGTAGATCACATATGCATTTCAAAGGGCAAGATTCATTCAAATTTTCACTACCACCTTCTCTCATCGATGCAACCGACCTCAGTGACCTCCAAGTTGGTTGAATTCTACCATATTTTTGTATTATATCTTGCATTTTTGTTTTATAATTGATATTTAGTCTTTTTTTTTAGTTTGTTTTACTTTAATATTTTATAATTTTTAAACAACATTTAATTAATGATATCAATTTTCCACAATCCATATCGATTATTTATATTTGGTTTCTGGATTTGATTGTGTAAGAATTTTTTGCATCAACATTTCGGATCACACAATGTGATCCATCATCAGGATGAAGAAGAGAGTATAAGGAGTAAAAATGAATAATTGTAGATCTACATTTAATTAATTGAAAGCATCAATGAAAAAAACAACATAAAATTCTAAATCAAAAACCATAAAAAATAAACCTAAATTCGACACATTTAATTTAGAAATTTCAAAACCCTAAACCCTAGGTTCTAAAAAATATAGGTCCTTAAAAACTAATTTACCCAAATCATTAATCCTTGGACCTAAACCCTAAAATGTAAAATAAAAACCTATTTGTAGGTTAAAGTTAGGTTAAAGCTAGGGTAAAATTAGGGTTTAAGTTAAACTCGAATATATATAGTTAGAGTTCAATTACAATTAGGGTTATGATTAGGTTTAAGTTTAATATTAGATTTCTATTACCTGGTTAGGGTTCAATTAAAGTTGGAGTTCAATTAGGGTTAAAATTTATTAGGGTTAGGGTTCTAGGATAAATATTTGAGTAAGTGTTGAGGTTAGGGTTTGTATTCAACTACGTCTAGAGATAGGGTTATATTCCTATTAGGGTTAGGGTTAGGATTACAATTATGAATTAAAATTTAAGATCGAGGTGAGGGTTGGAGTCAAAATAAGGGTTCAATTGGTGTTGGGTTAGGGTTGGGGTCAAAATTAAATTAGGATTAGGGTTATGGTTGTAATTTTGGTGAGAGGTAAACATTCAATCAATATTTAATTAGGGTTATGATTAAGTTTTATATGCATTTAGGTTTAGGGTTCAACTAAGGTTATGATAGGATTTAATTACAATTAGGGTTTAGGGTTAGACTTCAAGTTAGAATAAATTAGGTTTGAAGTTATAATTATGGTCTATGGTTCAAGTTAGAATTAGTGTGAGTGTTAGGGTAAGGTTTAGAGTTAGAGTTCAAGGGTTGCAATTAGAAATAGTGCTATTTATTTTAATAATCAAGTTGTGTTTATGTATATTGTTTAAAATTTATATTTTATATTCAATCTTATGGACCGAAGTTTTTTGGAGCTATTAATTATAAATATATTTTAAAAAATCTAATATATAATAAAATACTATTATAAACCATAAAGAATTCCATACTTTCACATGTATAAATATGATTTCATAGTACAACTAAATTTAAATTTAGTGAAGTCTTTGTGTACTTAAAGAAGCCATTTTCAATATGTCAATAGAGATCAAGCTCATCTTTGTTTATTTTGTATGTATTGCAAATATCGAGTTAGCATATATCTATTTGTCCCTTTGAATGTATTTTATTAATTTTGTATTCTTATCTAAATAGTATGCTTTCAAAAAAATGAATGAGATTATAAATTAATGTTAGTATTAAACTTATAATTTCTTCTTAACTACTTTGTCCCACTATAGAGAACTTGTGTCTCTTATCATGAAATTTGAGATTTTAGATAAATCAATTTATGTCCTTACATTTAATTAAATTATATGTCATACTTGATATTTACACAGATGTAAATTCACAATCGATATACCTTAGCTCTATAGATATACTCTTGTTGGGAAACAACCACACCTATGAGTAAATGTCCCCTCACCCCAAAAGATAAATCTCTAAAGACCCATAAAAACTTAGAAGAATAAATTACTTATTGATGAATTAGTTAATTAATGATATGCTTGATATTTAGGAGCTCCTCTGAGCACCCTTGTCTAACAATAGTATAATTTTTACTTGAATTAAATGACATGGTTCTCATCATTTACCCATTTTCACACTCATTGTTGAGTATCTCATAACCTATATTATCTTTGGGACCTTTCACATTCTCTTTTTGAACCTTTATATATGTAATAGAAGAAATTCTAAACAACCCCTAACCTCCTATTAATAGCCAATTTGAGAAATCAAAGTTATATATCTAGACATGTGTCATATTTTCATTCTTTAGTCCTTTACCTATAGAAATTAAATGGTTCCTCACCTCATGTTCACAGTCTCTATTTCTAATATTCTTAATTAATTTTTCCAATAATGATTCAAAGAAGCCTCATTGTTGATATTGTAGCCTTAAATGTGAGCTCTCAATTCAAGTGATACATTTTATCCAACTCCCAGTTTAAATGTTGATGGTGATTTATTTAAATAATATTAAGTCAAGTTACCTTAATCCATGTGGTTTTATTTATTTTAAATAAACTAATTAATGCATGTATCATCAAATTTAGCTATAGTTTAATTATCAAGTGATATCTAGCTAAAAATAAGTTTATGGATACAATTTAATGTGTACATGCTATGGATTATGAATGTTATGGATTTTTTAATGTTATAAATTGAATTGTGTTCAAATGAATTGTATTTTGAATTGTTCAATGTGATTTTTAAAAAACTTTCAAATTGTCTGCATGTTATTTAATTTGTTTATTGATATATATTTTTTAATTGTTTAACATGCAGTTGCCATTTGGTTACATTCACATGGATCCTATATTTAATATAGAGTATTTTATTCCTAAACCATAAATTCCTATAGAACCCATAGATCCAAACCCCCCACCACAACAAAACTCCACACCTGCAAACTCTCCACCTCCTAACCCCCACCTCGCGTAGTAGATTACGATCAGTTGAGAGAGAGCATTAGAGAAAATATTATTGTGATTCAAGGAAATATAGATCTAATAGAAAATGACCGTAGAATCCCCCCCATCTTGCATGGTTTGCATCTACGATGCAAACTAGTTTTTATTTTGTTTGATCTATTGATGCAGACCTAGATAGGTTCCATCAGTGGAGAGAAGAGAGGAGACAATTCTATGCAGATGTATTATCTTATAATGAAATTAATGACCTTAAAATTACCAAACAATTCATGCTCCAATATTTTTAAACCCCCAAACTAACCTTGACCAATTCCACCCACCAAAAAATGAATTTCGATTTTATGGTGTAGGCACCCCCAGATAACTACACATTTTTGGGATAGATGGTGGATGGTGTTTGATAGTCCACCACATGGAAATTCAGAGGTGCCCCTATACTTTTTGAGAAAGCTATGGGCTGAGTTGGAGTTGTGCTTAAAAGCCAACTATTTTGATATGAGTTCATTTCAAGGAGTTGGGTGTGGCATGCCCCAACATAGATTAGGAGCACGTGTTGATCTTCAGTGACATGCTCCAATTGCTCCTATTTTCCCTCCTCCTTCTCTTGGTGTTCTTCCTACATTTCAGCAACATGCCATATTATCAACATGAGGAGCATTGAGCTCACTTTCAAGATATCTCACTCATCATACTACACATGCGATAAATAAAGTGGTCAATAGAGAGCATGGAGGCTCAGGCAATAGGAATACTTAGGCATCCACTTTAGGTGACCCACATGCATTTGAGATAGAGTCATCTATGGATTTACCATATTTTGAGCATCATCCTACACAAGTATGTTCATCTTTTGAACTTAATTTTTTTTTTAAATGTGAAAAATTCATGTAAATAATCACATCAAATTATATATACATAATACAATATTAATTCAATAAGTGTTTGGTGTATACACATGATCACATAATGCCTAAAACTCAAAATGATCATGTTTGTATGTCGAGTGTTGTAGATCTAGGCTCACCTTTTGGTTAGGTACTTAAACTAATATATATTAAATTTATTTTGTTTCGATATATATAATTTATTTTGAATGTGTACACATGATGTGTGAATTGATATATTATATCTAGATGCGGCGAGGTCATATGATACCTAGTGTTGATCAACCACAAGTTGAGGTGAGCACTCCTGAGCCATCATCAGCTCAGGTGCGTGCTTTCAAAAGTTTGTTAAGTTTGAATTAAATACACATCATAGATCTAATTTAATTTTTACATTTACATACACATGCATGAATGATCTATACAAACTATTGTACATCTATATGCAAGGATTTCATGAGATACCAATCGCAGGTGCACTTGAGACATCATCAGAATTTATGCATGGGAAATATTAGTTGCATGATCATGAGGTCATATCATTCGAGGTTGTGAACTTTACTAAATCTCCTTAAAAAAATTGCTGATCTTTTAAATGTATATATATATATATTTGAGGTTTTAACATACAAATTGCTTTATATGAATATGTAGGATATAGTAGATTAGGCATTGGGATCTTCTCTAGTGAGAGTTATGCTACCCGTTGAACAAAATGTGCCAGCATATTAACATGATCATATGGTAACTTATGCATACTAAAATTCCTTTTTATTGTATTTACTAGATATTTAATTAAATTTATATTTTTTATCTAAAAGTTTATTTTTCAAGTTTATATATGTGTAATTATATCAAAATTTCTAAATAACATTAAATCTAATTTCAAGTTTCTTGTACTCTTTTATAGCATGATGTGGGTACATCTAATGGGCATGCAACAAAGAGGAGACTTGATTTGACTAATTGAGCTGATAGTTAGATGGTTTTAAATTTTAAATGGACTATAGATCTCTAGTTTTATTTAAATATATGTGTTGGACTTGAAATATACATATTTTTGTTTATTTATATCAATTGACTTTAATGTGATGATTATATATGCAGTTAATTATGATCGTGTTATTTCATTTTGATGATTATATGCACTCATGTATGTAGATCTAGATATTTTATCTAATTTTCAAGTAATACATGCACTATGTAAATTCTTATCTCTACAATAAAATTTCATATATATAATTTATCACATGGTTAGGTGACAAATTAAATCATTCCTTAAATATTTTAGATTATATTCATAATACATTAAGGGTAGGTAATTTTAACTATTTTCTAATTCTAGCAAATATTTGAATCAATAAACAAAAATTTATCCCCTTGTATGTATAAAATGTATAATCTATACAATTGAACAATTATATAAAATGTGATAAATACAAGACATGAAATGTATAATCTATAAAATTGGAACGAGATATTTAAAAAGTGACTAATAAGTTCATTGAAGTTCATACATCGAACAAACATATTTAATGTATATTGAAGTTTAATACAACTATATAACATGATGAAACATATATGTGCACATGTATATACAATTATTTAGCTTATCAAATTTTAGGTGAAGACCAAAAATTTGTATTTACATAGTCTCTCGATAAAATAATTTTTTCAGTGACAATCACATGGTAGACCAACTTGATGAGAACCTACAAAAATAATTAATGTAAGTATAATAACTATAATTTTTATGAGTCATTTAAGTAAATAATTCATTTGAGAAAATAACAATATATAGTAAAAGTTACAAAATTGGATCTTATAAATTTCATACAAATTCAAATGATGTTTGCCATAGGGTGGATTAAGGGGACCTAAGAGGATATAGCTTAAGGGGAGTTGATAGAATGATTTAAAGTGTGCAAGAGGGTGGATTAATGGGATGCATGTAATGAACCTTAGGATATTGAATAATGGGTCCTAAGAGGATGGCTTAAGGGGATGCAAGAGGGTGGATTAATGGGAGTTGATAGAATGACTTCAAGGGATGCAAGACAGTAGATTTTGAGGAGTTGATAGAATGCTTTTAAAGGGTGTAAGAGGGTGGATTAAGGGGATGCATGTAATGAACCCTAGGATATGGCTTAATGGGTCCTAAGAGGATGGCTTAAGGGGAATTATGTGAGTGACATAAGGGATGTAAGATCATGGATTAAGGGTATGCAAGAGGATATGACTTAAGGGTCCTTTAAGAGAATGTCTTAAGCGGATGGAAGAGGGTGGATTAGGGGGAGTTTATAGAATGACTTCAAGGTATCCAAGAGGGTGTATTAAGGGGAGTTGATAGAATGAATTCAAGGGATAAAAGAGGGTGGATTAAGGGGAGTTGATAGAATGACTTAAAGGGTGTAAGAGGGTGGATTAAGGGGATGCATGTAATGAACCCTAGGCTATGGCTTAATGGGTCCTAAGAGGATGGATTAAGGGGAATTATGCAAGTGACTTAAGGGATGCAAGATTGTTGATTAAGGGTATGTATGAGGATTTGACTTAGGGGTCCTTTAAGAGGATGGATTAAGGGGATGCAAGAGGGTGGATTAAGGGGAGCTGATAGAATGAGTTGAAGGGATGGAAGAGGGTGGAACCCTAGAAACCCTAGAACCCTATAAACCCTATAAATCCTATAAACCCTACAACCTTAAGGGTCATAGAGTTATTTGACTTAAGGGGAGTTGATAGAATGAACCCTAGAAACCATACAAACCCTAGAACCCTAAACCTTAAACCATATGACATAAAGACTAGGATATGAATCCTAAACCCTTAAAACCCATATAGATTTGTTATTCTAAGCATCTCATGAACCCTAGAAACCCTAAACCCTAAACCATAGGACCTAAACCTCAGGTGTGTGATCATAAGAGGATGGCTTAAGGGGATTCAAGAGGGTGCATTAAGGGGATTTGATAGAATGAATTCAAGGGATGCAAGAGGTTGATTAAGGGGATTTGATAGAATTCCTTGAAGGGATGTGAGAGGGTGGAACCCTAGAACACTAGAAACCCTAGAAACCCAATGGTCATAGAATGATTTGACTTAAGGGGAGTTGATAGAATGAACCCTAGAAACCCTAAAAACCCTAGAACCCTAAACCTTAAACCATATGACATAAAGACTAGAAGATGAACCATAAACCCTTTAAAACCATATAGATTAGTTATTCTAAGCATCTCATGAACCCTAGAAACCCTAAACTTTAAACCCTATGACCTAAAGACTAGGAGATCAACCCTAAAACATTAATCCATATAGATTAGTTATTATAAGAATCTCATGAACCCTATAAATCCTAAACCCTAAACCATAAGACCTAAAGACTAGGAGATGAACCCTAAATCCTTAAAACCCATATAGATTTGTTGAGAGAGTGACTGAAGGGGATGCAAGAGGATGAATTAAGGGTAGATATAAGAGGATATGGATTAAGGGGCCCTAATATAATTTATTAAGGGAAATTAATAAAGATACTTAAGCAGATGCAAGAAAATGGATTAATGGTACATACAGGGATGGCTTAAGGGGTGTTGATAGAGTAACTGAAGGGGATACAAGAGGATGGATTAATGGTACACAAGGGGATGTCTTAAGGGGTGTTTACAGAGTGACGTAAGGGCCTGATGCAACAAGATTGATTAAGGGTAGATATACAAGGATATGTATTAAGGGGCCTTAATAGAATGTCTTAAGGGGAATTAATAACAAGACTTAAGGGGATGCAAGAGGATTGATTAATGGTACATAAGAGGATGGCTTAAGGGGTGTTGAGAGAGTGACTTAAGGGGATGCAAGAGGATGGATTAAGGGTAGATATACAAGGATATGGATTAAGGGGTCATAATAGAATGACTTAAGGGGAATTAATAAAGAGACTTAAAGGGGATGCAAGAGGATGGATTAAGGGGTTTTAAGAGAATGGATTAAAGGGACATGAAATCAATTAAAACATCCTAGAATTTTTGAATTGACCCATGCAATTATCTGACCATATGAAATGTTCTAGCATTTGAATTCCTCTTTCTTTTAAATTTTTGTAAAATATATCAAAAAAATATTGAATAAACTTAGATGAATGTAATCGATTATGACTTACATAAAAATGGCACTTCCTCAAAAAAAATATATTATCTTCTCTACTATGATCTGCATTTCTATAAAAAATATGAAAAATATAGCTACATGCACTGAATTATAATACTGTGATTGAATTTCTTCTTGTGGAGCAGGAGTATAATTTTTAGAAAAATCAACAACATACAATATAGTTCCATTGGCAATGTGATTTTACATAAACAAAATTGATTATCAAGCCAGTGAGCATACTAAGAGTGTTGAACATATTTACATACAATATTATCTTTAAATTCTTTAATAAATTCATGCACACTACATTTTCCATAATTAGCTCACAAATTTTTCTAGGTTTTCCATTTTTTAAAGAATACTCGACTTTTTTTATTTTTTTTACATCCACTAATTGTTGTCCAAACTCATCTAAACTACTTTCATGCATGCATTCTCCTAAGAATGAAAATTTAGCACATCTATTGAACTCTCCAAAAGTACATGCTTTTAAAGAAAATAAGTTTCCATTAGAGGGTTCACAAAACAAGTCTGGTATAAAATATTTGATTCTTTTAGGTGGCATATTAATACCACAAATGTCCTGCATAATTTGGTTAACATGCAAAGTGCATCGTATATATCAAAAAATATCATAATAATAATGAAATTTTACATGAGTCTTACAACAACATGAGATTCATTGCTTATTAATTCTAACATACCAAGGTTTACACTTTTTGAATGATCTTTGACTTATGTTAATATTCAATGGTAAGATTGAAGCATCTAAATTATTTTTATATAATTCATTTTGAGTAATATCTAAGAGATGCTTTGGATGAGGTACATGAATTTTGGAACCCACCCTCAATTTTAAGACATCTCTAATGTTAGGTGATACTTTTGTATTATCATGCCAAAATTTATAGATTAAATATTTAATTTCATTAGTTAATTTCATGTATGATCTTGGGAGTCTACCACTAAAAATCCAACATTGATTAATTGGATCCTTTTCAATACTTTCTCTTCTTTATCAGCTCTTATCAAAGTTTTAGGATTTACTTTTATACATTTACTAATCTTACTTAACATTCTTTAATTTGAAGTTTCTTTATCAACTAAAGTAGCTATTATTGCATGACAAGCCGCAATTTTATCTTTGGATAGACTCTTCTTACCTATAAAATCAATAGCATTAGCAGCACTAGATATGACTTCTTTTACTGAATCATCTTTATTTTTTGGTTTTACAAAAATACCTAATTTTTTCATCACTTTTCTCATTTTCCACATTCTCATCAATTTCACCATGAGTTGACATTTGAATCCTAATTTCTTTCTATAAAAAAACATTTTATATATTTTATTTCCATAAGTTCTAATTTGTCTCCAAGAAACGTCATCGCGAAGGTTATCTAGCACATCTTTTTCAATTGTAAAAAAAACATTTTCACCTTTATCCATACAAGGGGTTTCATTTTCATTCACACAAGGGGTTCCATTTTCATTTTCAAATGTAAAAGGGATTTCATTCTCATTTTCATCAATATGAGGGATTTGATTATCATTTGCATTCTCATAAGATATATTTTCATTAATCTTTTGTTTTTGCATTCTTTCAACCCTAGAATTTTTTATATCATCAATGGTGTATCTAGCTTCATCTAAATAGGCAAAACCAATATTATCGAGACTTGGGTTTGAAAAATACCTAGAGAGATTGTTTGAATAGGTGCATTTTCCATATCATTGGGAGGTGGATTTGAAGACATATTTGAAGTTTTTTGCATAGGTACTATTTCCATATCATTCAAAGTTGAAGTTGAAGGCATAGTTGAGTTTGTCTCCATAATTTATTTTTCTTCCATATTCACCATATCCAAATTTGCATCATCTAAATTCATTTCATCATTCATGGCTTCCTCTTCAACATTCATGGAACTAGATGTTTCCGAATTTTTTATTTGACGAATCCTTTCTCTTTTATCCCTTTGTCATGTTGCCTCTGTATCTTTATTTGCTTGAATTTCTTCGGGTGTCATTAACTTTCTACACTTTTTTATTTGTATTTTCTTTGATCCCATGGTTACCAAACCCTCTTTGATGAAAAAATAAATGATTCACTTGTAGCCAATTTTCAAATTTCCATCTCGTCTAAATATTCAAATAAAACTATGTACTATGAAGATCATTTCTTCTATAAACTTTGAAGTACAAAAACATCATGAATACATCCAAAAGCTCTTTTAAAAAAAAATATTCTTGTACTTGATTCCATTTAAGAAAATTCAACCTACACATGTCTCTTCCAACAATTTGCAATAAAAATGCAGAAAATGGTGCTTTCAAACCATACTATAGAAAAAGAATGTTGTAGGAAAAAAATGTATCAAAAAAATTAAAATCAGGAAAAAAAGGTCATATTAGAAATGCGTACATGTTATAAAACACATATGCATTCTAAAAATAGAACGTGTATGTATTTCATAACATATACATGTTACCTTTACCCAATAGGTAAAATCATAACGTGTATGCATTATTAAATGTGTGCATGTTCCATTTAAATAATGCATGCATGTTTTCATAACACGTACGCATTATTTAAAAATTGGATTCCCAAAAAACATGTAGCCTTGGTTTTAGGCTCGGAAAAGCCTTGGCAATCTGAGTCTTAGCCTTTGACCTGCAACTAAAAAACTAAGGTAGACTGAAGAAGAATGTCCAACTTTGGCAATATGGTTGATGGACTTTTTTTTTGAATCAATCTATAAAATTAAAACCCATTAGAGAACACAATGTCTAGTTTCCAAATATATAAAATTTATTAATATTGGATTATTTTTCAAATTTTTAATTAATTTCAAAGCAAACTAGTCCTTAAACTTGAAATATTAGATTTTTTTATTTTTTTAATAACTTTTTTTTCGTTAAGTTTCTTGTTAAAAAAATTATATGGCATCACTTTTCAGAAAATTCTCTACACAATGAAAGAAAAGGTTTCAAAAAATGTTTAGTTTAGGTCAAATTATGTTGTCCATACACATTGATTTTTAAAAACAACAATTAAGGCCAATAAAAATTCAATAAAATAAAAAATTAACAAAAATTTACAAAAAACAATCCTCATCAATCCTCGTGTTGTTAGCTCTCTTTTCCAAAAATTAATTATAAAAATAATTTTATTTGGGTCAAAAAATGGTGTGCGTACACGTGCATGGTATGGTTAAAAAAAGGGAAAAGTGGTTTTCATAGATCCCTGTCAAAATGTATTTTCTACAATCTGGGTATTTGAATAATTTACATATTTAGAAATTAGATTAGAAATTCAAACTTTCATATTAGTGACTTTTTCTAAAATTCATTGTGTAAGTGCCTCAAATTTTCAGTCCAAGTGTGAAAAGTTCTGAAAAAACAACAAAAACACTTCCACTTTTTGAGCATTTTGTGGACCCAACTTCTTGCGTCAGCCCACGCCCTAGGTGGAATCTTAGTGTCAAGTCATAAAAATTGGGCCATAAACACCAAAAGAGCCCAATTAAGATGCCTCAAAATCAGGGTCCTAAGACCTCTGGGGGAAAAAGAAACCCTAAGTGGCATTTTAGTCCCGACCAAAAATTAGGGACATAGATCAAAATCATTGGATTCTCATTTATGCCTTAGAGAATGTTAGGATTAGCCAGAAAAATATGCCATTCATAGGGCTTATGGACACAAAATAGGACCAATTAAGATAGAAATGAGGATAAATAAAGCAAGGTGGGCCTAAACAAGTGTGAAAATGAAAGTGGATGCATTTTGCTACACTACATTTAGCCCCCACTATAGTGAGAGGATGAACTTTCTTCAAAATCACACTAAAGTAGCCAACCACGCAATCAAGAGGTATTCAAATGTATGAAAGTGAATAGTCAAAAATTGTGCACTATCTTTCACGCCAAGGTTTTTGGATCTAAGAGGAGAGAGGTCAATTTCCACACTCTTCACTCAGGAACAAGCCCTTGAGATTTCAATGCAAAGGAGATTGAAGTCTAAAAAAGGGAATGTTCTCGAGGATTAAATGATATCAAATAAAGAAGTTCAGTAGCAAGTATAAACTTGGAAAATAAAATTTTGGAAAACACAGTGTGATATGAAAAATTGAATTAAATAACTTGAAAATGCAAGAAGAAAAAAATAGAAAGCCACATAACAAAATGTGTGTACCTAGAAATATGTTGAAGTATAGAAATATTTTTGATTATGGAATTTTGTCCCAATGGGACTCATTCACCAATTTAGGTGAATCAGTCCCAGATCAAGGTTTCTACATAGGAAGAGGTTTGTCCAAAAAAAGGTATCTGAGAATGCCAAAATCTCAAAATTGACCAAAAGTGGGACTCATTCACCAATTATGGTGAATGAGTCTAGTTTGTCTTTTTGGAAATTCAAAACTCCGATTTGCACCTCTCAGTCTGCACTTTTTGTTCCTCCAAGTGTTTGGATCTAAAACCCTAAATTTTAGGGTTGTGATTTTTTGTGAATATTTTGACCTTGCATGTAGGGAGATGAATCCAAAAAGTTTAAAACCTATTCTTCAATGATCTTTGAAGATCCATCATACCTAGATCTGCAATCACATAAAGAAAGAGAGAAAATATTCATTATTAGAGAATGGTGGTTTTCCTCGTTCAAACCCCATTTCTATGTAATTAAACCAAATAATGAAATAATGAAATCAAGGCATGAAACATGAAAATAAAGAACATGAATCATGGACAATAATTACTTGAATGATTTCTTATAGATGATGTGTTGTAAATTTGCAACTTAACATGAAATGTCCATGAAGGATGTAGATCTTGATCTTTCACAATAAGAATAGAACAATGCTTGGTCTTGGATCTTCAATGCTACATCACAACACTAGCTCACTAAGATGCTTGATGCTTGATATGCTTGACATGATGATGGATCTTGAATTGCTACAACAATTGATGAAGAATTGTGCCCTTGAAGATTCTTGAATGCAAACTCAAACCTTCTATAAGGATGAATACTTGAATTCTTGGGGGGGAAATAATGATTTGGAAGCTTTTTTGTATAGGAAAGCCACTCAAATGACCATTAATTTGATCCCTAAGGCTGACATTGAAGAAATTTGAACTTAAAACCCACGTTTTACCACTCAAACCTCAAAAAGAAGAAAAATGGGACTCATTTTCCATCTTGGGTGAATAAGTCCCACCTCGATGGGACTCATTCACCCAGAATGGTGAATATGTCCCATAGGGGCTATTTTGGGGGCTATAGTGTTAGATAGTGAAGAATTTATGTTTTTATGTTCATATTGTCAGGTTTTTGACCAAACTATGCCTTGGGATGCATAATATGGGGCATAGGGGCCTATTAATGATGATGTAAAAGTTATAAATGCAATAGGGCCCAAAATCCAATGTGAAAGTGTAAATAAATACACTTTATAACACTAAATTAATAAAAAAATTGGGTGTATTTATCTAAGAAAGTCCCTAAAGCCTATGTGAATGCATAGGACACATTAAAAAACTAGATTAGGTCAACTTGATTTATAAGCCTCCCAAATTTAATGTGAAGATGTAAATAAATATATTTTACGACATTAAATTAGGGTAGAGTTAAGTTAATGTATCTTTAAAAAGACCCAAGACCTAATGTGAATGTGTTATCAACTTTACTACACTAAATCAAGGCCACACTAAGCCAAAATCCACAAGGGGGAGCTAAACAAGCATGAAAAAATCTAAGGACCTTTTTTTTTATATTATAAAATGTTATTAAGATACGATGACAATGATCAAGAGGGATGATAAAACCCGCAAGATCAAGATCCTATGAAAAACCAACATAGGCACAAAGGAACACACTTTTGGATGATATATGCAGCCAAAATTAGATTAAAAACATACAACATCAAAGATAGGAAAAAGGAAAGGGAGAAGGAAATATTGTAATGGATGAAGCTTCGACTGGTTGTCCAATGTGATGGACTAGGTCTAGGCTTGAAGAAGTTTACAATTGGAACACATTATCCACTATGCGAACAAAACACATGCTCACAAGGACTAGTGGGAGCTAGGTGTGCACTAGGTGAGCCTTAGGGGTACCATATCATAGTCATACCTCCATGACTTTAATAAGGTATAAAAATTCATGCTCAAATAAGCTAGAGAAGTTATTTGTTCACTAGGTGATCCCTAAGAAGTCCAAATCAAAGCCATACCTCCATGAATTTAATAAGGAAAAAAAGGAAAATGCATGCTCACATAGGCTAGTAAAGCTAGTTGTTCACTAGGTGAGCCCTAGGAAGTCCATATAAAAGCCATACCTCCATGAATTTAATAAGGAAAAAAGGAAAATGTAACAAGAAAGAGGGATGTTTGAAGGGATTTTTCTTAATTCATGCGAGGTATTACTCTTAGGGGACATCATGCTTAACATCTCCAAGAGATGATAGATACAAGGTCTCATCTTGGGGAACATCATACACAATGCTTCCAAGAGAGAACATGCACAAAAGGTCTTATCTTGTTTCCAAGAGAGGAAAAGTGCAAGTTCTCATCCTAGGAAACATTTTATATCTAATATTCCCAAGAGAGGACAAAGAAGTATCACACTCTTGAAGGAAGTCAAACTCAAAGACACCATCAAGAGGGAAAATGCATCACATAAACAAAGAAAATCACATCAAGGAACATGGAAAGAAATTTCAAATGAAATCACACTAAAATAATTATAATCTATGCCCCCACTTTAAAGAAATTTCTAACACCATACTGTGAGCAATTACTTTAAAGTAGACAAACATGGAAAAGAGGTTTTCCCTCTAGAAACACATAAGGGATCTATGGATTTGGGGTGTTGGTTCTCCAAATAAACAGATGCAATGAGTCCTATAGAACTACCACTTTCTAATGCTCAGAGTCAAAGGTGGATTTGAGCAACTAACAAGAATTTTTCAAAGACTGAAATCTCATACACTTTTGGGTCTGTATGACCAAGGTAGGTTTCCATTCACAATGCCTAAAGACTTAATTCAACTATGCACAAATGTTTCATTTTATAGAAGATAATTCCCAATGAAAATATACCAAGGAAAGCATTGACAACTTCAAATCTAGCTATATCTTTGGTATCTCAACACTCACTCAAAAATTAGGAAGAAAAATTCAACATTAAATCTAAACCAAACAACAAGAATTAAAACAATTTTGAATTTATAAATGTTTCTAAAATGTATATAGCTGAATGAAAAATCGATGCCTAATTGTGGGCCATGGAGTTAAACATATAATAATAAAGAGAATTTGATCAGGAAATAGACTTCAACTAGTGGATTCAAAAGTACTAATTCATTACACTATCATTATCAAAAAAATATTCTTATAGATCCACCCTGCATACTTAAAATCACAACTATCTACTCAAAGTAATTTAACCATTTCTTTGAAATAGAACCGTGAACAAATAATATAGTCTCAGGGACATTCAGATGAAAGATTCTAAATACTTAGTATTATTGAACTCATATGATTGAAAGTATACAAATCTAGAGACAATTCTGATAATAGTTATACCATGTTTGCACAAACTGGCTAACATTTACTCATGAAATTGAAATATTACAATCACATATCGAATTCATGACCTAGACTAAAAATTTCTCTATCTACCCAACCCATACAAAAATTCAGGAACCCTTTACAATGAGAAAATAATCTAAATAATAAGAAATAGAAGAAGCACTAAAATTAATCTAGTGATGACACTTGGAAGCTTCCTTCTTCAATCTTGAAAATCTTGTCTCATCTCTCTTCCCTTTGCAATAACAAACTTGCCTCTGTATCTTACCCTTGTAGTGAAAAAATGGCTTGCTCCCATGAAAATCATTCACTATGCCCTTTTTTTGTTGTAGAAGCCTTTTACCTCTTCTTTTGCTATGGTGCACATCATACTTCTACTTCCCAAAAAGGATTTTACTTTCCTATTATTTTTTAAAAAGGTGGAATCATTTAAACATTTTACGAGACCACAAAAATATCATATTTATGCCCATCATATTTTCTTCACCTTAAATGCCTAGCAACAAAGAATAATTTTTTATCTTTAACTGGAGCCTTTTAATTTCACTTTCCACCGTGCTTTCACATTATTCACCCTTTTACATTTTAGAGTGATGAATTCTTTTCAAAATTTTACTTATGAGGTGAAATAAAATAACACCCATGCCTTTACCTTTTTACTTTTCACCACTTCATATTTAAAATCTTACAATGAAGATTTTAAAAGATTTCATATCGAGCCTTACAAAAAAAAATCCTTACTCCCACCTTTTCACTCATGGCTAGCCAAAAGTTGTTTTTAATTCTTTAAATATGAGAAAAGGTTTTTTAACTAAATATTTCATTAGGCCCACCAAATCCCTTCCCTTTAACATATCACACATTGCTTGTATTACATTGGAGGATGCTAAACAAAACCAATGATGGGAAAGACCATCGTGCATCTCTTGTATACTTAACCAAAATGACTTGGACACCCACAATGGTGGTTAAAATAATGCCCTAGTTCCTTCTTTGTTCTGTTGGTGTTTCATTGATCAAGCTCGTGATCATGGCAGCTCCTGTTTGGCTTGAACACTAACTGCACCCATTCAACATTGCTACACATGGAATAGAATTTTTTCAAACAATTTTGATACATTTCACTATGGGTGCTAGCTGGAGCTTTCTATCAACAAGGTAATCATGAGTGGGATTTACCCATAGTTGAGGTAGCAGAATGAAGGCATTCTCTATAGCAGGTATAAATCACCATTACAATATTAAATCAACCCCTCTCAAGTTGGTGTGACTGCTCCATTCACATCAAAGTTTTTGAAGCCTTTTTTTTAATAATCCATTTTGTTCATAACCTGCAATCATTTCATTATAGGACACAACATCTGAAAGAGGTATTTTGTCAGATAGGTAAATTATGACTTCAAGCTAAAGTCATGGTGTACCATGAAATCATATTTATTTGGAAATTTCTTACCAAACAGTTCACATGCCCTATCTATGATGCCACCTTTGATGGATTTGCTAATCCATTACACAAAACCGTGCATAAAAAAATTGATGAGTATTTATTCATCTTTAAGCACATCCTTGACAAACCTAGTCTTGATTGGAAATCATTTCAATTGTGACTAAAAGAGAATCTATATTATGTAGAAACGCTAACTATAATTTCCCACTAAAATATTCTTTTTCCTCATCATTTAATTGTTTACACAAATTAGAAAGATACAACATGTTGAGACTCAAGGAATCAATTAGGGCTCACTAAAGTGGGCTCTTTACTACTACTTTTGTTGAGGGAATCATTTACTCCCACCTCTATAGATTCTTCCAAACATGTCCTCTGGAATTATTAAATGATCAAGAAAACATCCTAGAGTTCCCACCACAAGATGAGGTATTTTGGGAAATGCCACTTCTTCCATTAAGACATTATTATATCCTTTTCCCATACCATTTTTTTTTATCTAGGGAATACCCTATTACCTTGTTGCGCTCTATATTGCTGCAAACTGAGTATTGGAAATAAAACAACCCTTGAATCAGCATCATCAGAATCTAGATTGGGTGTAAAATCTAGATGTTTAACTACCAATCCATGTATCATCACAACTATATGCATTCGATGCACCTTTTATTTATATTTGTAGTCCTTTTTATGTATGTTATGTTTCTAGCTCTTGGTCAAAATGAAACTTCATGTTTGTGTAAAGCATGTCGGGTCCCAATATGGGCCCAACTTAATTTTTTTTGTTTTTAGACTATTTTCATCCCTAATTGTTCTTAGACTTCCCTTGAAGGCACTTGAGATGAAAAAACAAACTGGGTTATCATTAAAACTTTCTTCCTGGCACATTTGAACTATGAGTGAAACAAGTCAAGTGGCCTCTAAAATCACCTTGGAAAACTAGTCAAACAACTTCATGGAGCTATGAAATTGAATAGGCATATAGAAATTTGACCCAAAAATGGAGTGCAACAAATAACTAAATAAAATAGGTCACTAGGTGCAAGATATTCAATGTCAAATTTTCTTAGTCAGACATTTCTGCAATTGCACCTGTTTAGAACCAATCAGGGCTCACCAAGTCACCACTTCGAAAAAATACCAAACCATCTCCTAGGAAGCTACCACTGAACAAATAAGCTTATTTGGATGAACATAGCACATGGAAGAGGGATTTTATTGAATATTTTTTCTTTGCGAGATATTAGGGGTCAAAGTTGACCAGCTTGAAACACTATCAGAAATGCAAATGTAAAATCTAAACAAATTACATTTTCTTTTCATCTCAAAAAAATAGAAAATCAAATCATGAAGATATGAAATCAAATAGAGGATTATATGAATGCAAGGATAATGGAGAGATACAATCCATTTTTTATGACAATAATGGGTATATGCAGGATCATGATGGGCCAAAAAGTGGTGCTATCTAAGCCATATGATGACCCATGTGGCTGACGACTTTTTTTTTACCCAAAATTGATGAAACGAAAAGGGTTTTTAGAGGATATTCTCAGCTTTCCACCAATATAAATTATGCTATACTTTGAATTTAATCAATAATTATTATTCATTTTCTATTAGAATTATGAATAAAGTCTTGATTGATAGGCTTATTGAAAAACATCTATAAATTTCAAACGATATCACATTTTTTGAATCCGAAAATATGTGTCACATTCTATATGATAAAAAAAAAAAAAATGAATTTCATCAATTTTTGACCAAGTTAAGGTGGTTAGACAGATGCGCTTTTATATTTTTTAAAATTTGTAATAAAAAAATTATAATTAATTGTTTACTTGGAAACAAATTATAAAAAAATATGCATCACATCGATACATGAGTCCTCTACTTATATCTAAAATATTATAAAAAAATATTATCATTTCATTGTGGTTAGGGTGGTCAGACAGACACCTACTTCTTATTTTTACCCTGAAATTTAAATACTACTGCATTGAAATTTCAAATTTTCACCAAATAGATTTTATTTTTTTAGATAAAGGTCTAGTAGTTTATAAACTACATTCAATTTTCTATAGATTCTTTTTCTACATTTTTTTGAAATAATATAGATAACTTATTCAAATTTTTACACCAAGTTGTCTAACTCTAATTTTATGTCTTTTTATTGCCACTTAAGGGACTGTTTTTTCCATGATGATCCTACACATACCCTAATCCATTTGTGAAATATAAGCTTGAACGGGAGGCCACTTCACAGAACTAAAAGTTCTCAAACAAGAAAATAGTGCCATAACCCTTTAGCTTTTCTTTTCAAAACCTTGTCAAAACTCATCATGGGAAGCTGAAATTTGACATGAATTCTCACATATATCAATTGAATATGTCAACCAAGTGGTTTTTCTTGAAAATTAACAGGCTCCAAATTATGGCCTTCCAAAGTAGGTCACTTGGGTAGATTTTTTAGGTTCACTTCTGAGTGTGCAAAGCAAAAAAATTCAATATGGGAAATTCAAATTTGCAAAATTTAAAGGTGCCACTATGGGTTCAATATCTATATTTGTTGTAGTAATATTATAGAGCTTAGAACTATCATCATTCTCTAAAACCTTTTGAAAAGATTGACACAAAGAGAGCGAAAAGAAAAGGAAAATCATTTTGGGTCAACATGGAAGAGACATAGGGTGTCTCAATGCCTTGTATCATCCCCAAAAGGGAAAAACAAGAAAAAAATGAAAGAAAAATCTTTTGGGTCAACATGGAAGAGACATAGCGTGTCTCGATAACTTGCGTCATCCTAAAAAGGAAAACACAAGACAAAAATTAAAATATAGTGTAAAGGCGAAGAGCTTACAACATATAGATGAATGAAGAAAGAGAGAGAAACATCAAACAAAACATCATGAGGGATCACAATATGCACATGAAATCACACATAAAAGAAAACAAATTTAGACTACTAGGACACAAGTGACTCAATCTAAAATAAGTCATGTACCTCCCCATCTCAGTTTGTATAAGAAAAAGGTAGATAATGAATGGAAGGGACAACAAAATATGCCTTGATAGGGCAAGCTCATCTACTTATTTCCACCACTGAGTGAAGGACAAGAATGGGCCAAGGTAGGTGATGAGAAGGGGCATGTAGTAGTAATAATTTCAAGATTCTACAACTATTACATGACAAGGGGTGTCATTTTAAGGAATTATTTCTATTAAATCAAGTCTTTTAAATACATGTTTTAAGGTGTGACATGAATCTATACTATGACCAAAAACCCTATGGTATTTGTAACAATATGTATTATTATTTTTTAGGATTTGGAAATCAATTTGTAGATATGGGTGGTAATGCAATAATACCTTGACAGAAAATTATATGAAAAGTTCATTCAGTGGAAGATGGTGGACAAAGGAATTGAGGTTTCTTCATTTTTTAAGGTGGTTTGTGCTTGCTAGATTCGCCAAATTTTTTAGTTGAATAAGGAGGAGGACCTAAGGAGATCCTATCATCCTTGTCATTGTTAGGAGTTAGGATATTCGTATCTAAAATAACCATACCATTACTACAAAGGTTTAGGTATTCTCTAGGTATTTTTTTGTTGTGAGGGGTATCTTGATATCTTGAGCCCTTTATGATTTTAGTACTTGGACATTTCTCTATGATTTGATGATTTTCATGTTTGCTTGTTGTATCACATCCCTGTTTACTTGAGATTGTGAATCCTTTGTCATATTTTTCTTCAAGATTGATTGGAGTGTTTGTTACTTTTTTATGAGAAAATGGTTGAGTATAATTTTTTTATTTAGAGGAACTAGGTTTACCTATTGTAGGGAACTTAGGTTCAAATTTTTCTTTAGTTTCAAGATGTAAGTAACCAAACATCTCAAGAGGTGGTATTGTAGGGGAATTTGGTTATTTCATGGATGGATAAAAGGACTCATTAGCCTCAAGGTTATCAATACAATCATTTAGGAACTTATTCATGCTATCATCATCTTATCCAATTATTTCAACATCATCAGAAGGACATGCATTAGGAGTTGAGTGAGCATGAGTGAGTTCAATTTCATTAGGATCATTACCAAAGGAACAAACTGAGACATATACTAAGGATTTTAGGGATATCCAAAACATTCTGAAGCACATATCCATGATGGAAGATTAAGAAAATGCACTTGAAAATGAAAGAAACTATGATAACAACAATTCTAGAAATTGAAACAAAAAATTGAAGGCAACCCATAGAAACATAGAAAAGAAATTTCAGACCCTGGAAATTGGAGAGTTAAAGTCAATAAGGACTAAGATACCTGTAAGGACATCTTCATCCTCCTAGTGAGATTCTAAAGTTCTAGGGAGTGAAACAAATAGAAAATAATAGAGAGAGAATTCTAGAGAAAAAACCCTAAGAGGGACTAAGACACCAGGAAGGGTGTTTTAGTCCTAGCAGATTTTTTTCCTAGAAAAACAATAAATTCTAGTTTTATAACAAATTTCTGAAGGTGCCTTCCAGGGACCTGATATTTGGAAACATAAAACTGTGCAAATGGAGGTAAAGAAAAGCAACTACTAAGAAGAAATTAAACACAATATTTGAATGCAATTTTTCAATTTTCAATGCAATAGCGATGTTTCTAAATGAAATTTAGAGGATGAACAATGAACTATTTTTCTATCAAATGAAATGATGCAAGAAATTAAAAAGGTAACCTATATGCACTTTTACTAATGAAAAAATAGGAAACCCTAGATGTAATTTCACTAATGCAAGACACAAGAAACCCTATATGCACTTTCACTAATGCAAGATGCAATGAATGCAATCTAAATATAGGTCTTTTATGGACTCCAAATTAGAAAAAGAATGCTCAAAGAATTTGGGTTCACAAAAATGAATTGTAAATAAAATAAGTATGGTGGGGATTACCTATTCTATTTATGCCATTCAATTTTTTCCTAGGAATCCTAATTGGATTAACTAAAGACCTCACAAGGTGAGTCAATTCATAATAAGGAAAACCTAGGAAAGGGTTCTTTTAGACTTTAAGGGGTTCACCATCAAGAAAATTCTTGGAAAAGAGAATTGAGCATTCAACCTACAAAACCTAGTTATGCAAGCTAAATGAGTGATGCAAATAATGAAAATATGTAACATGGAGATATAATGTATGTACGTGGAAAGTGTGGATATGTTGTGAGGATTTTGGAAATGTAAAGAAGATTTCAAAATATGTTATGGAGGACTAAGATGCCCAAGATGGTGTACTAGTTCCACTACTATTTTTGGGGGCAAATACAAAATCTTCGGATGTTGGAACCAAATATAAAAGAATCTCTGAAAGGTATGCATACGAGGACTAATAGACCCAAGGTGGAATATTAGTGTCGATCAAAATTTTTGAAAACTCTAAATGTGGTCTTGAGCTCCTAGGTCTACACTTTCTTCTTCTCGGATCTCAAGTTCTGAAACTTTCGGATTTGACCTATAGGTGAATTGCCATGAAGATGACAACTTTTCAATGCAACTTTGCAACTTTTACAAGTTTTCACTCCAAATGATCTTCAATACTTCAACCTAAATCTTCAAACACAAATATATAAGAAGGGAAAATCTTGTTGATTTTTAGTGAATGGGGGTTTGTCTCAGTCAAACCTTGTGTTGGTAATTTAACCTTGAAATGAAATAATGTAATGAAGAGAAATGGTGAATGAACAACATGTAATGTTGCAACTCATCAAACCCTTGTAAAGTCTACAAACTTGTGTGAAATGGCTGCAATGGATATAGATCTTGAAATGCTTGATAGATCTTGAATTGCTTACTTGAATCAAAAACCTACATCACCAATGTTAGCACAACAACACACATGATGCAAGAATATCTTTGATATGATGTGGGAATTTTTATGATGGCTCCAAATTCTTGATGAATTGATCTTGAATGCTCTTGTGAACTCAATTATTCTATGATGAATTCTCTAACAAAAGACTTGGGTCAAAATAAATGAATGAACTTTGTATTTATACTTATCTATGCTTTATATCCTAAAACTATATCACACCAAGCCAAAATATAAATAAATTAAATAAAGGAAGCTAAATCCTGCTATAATTTCAATTTAAATCCCAAAAATGACTCAAGGAGGACTACGATTCCCTAGGTTTCATCTTAGTTTCAAGTCATGAAACTCAGGGCACATATACCAAAAAGGGGCCCAATTAAGAGATGCGTCAAAATCAAGTTCTTGAGACTTCAAGCGAGAAGGACACCTTAAAAGGTGTTTTAGTCCCAACAAAAAATTAGGGACACACAAATGATAATCATTGGATTATCATTTATGCATTGGAGAATTTTAGGATTACCCAAGAAAATATGATATTTATAAGGCTTGCAGACACAAAATAGGACCAATTAAGCCATAAATGAGGATAAATAAACCAAGATGGGCCTAAACAAGTTTGAAAATATTGTTGCAAGTATGAATTTATTCGATGGTGTTGTCACTAATTTTGTCATTTATTTCAACACAATTCATGTTGTGTATAGATGGTATTTGTATAGTTGAGATACTGAAGAAGTGCTTAGAGTACATGGAGTTATATTAATGAGGTTGTAATTGTGTTTTCTCCAAGTGTTTTTGAGAAAATTTGAGAAATAATGAAAGCAATATTGAAGTGTGTTCTAAGTGTGGTCCAGTATTGTTCTCTACATTTCCTCTATGTTGATCTTATGCATATGTGGATTTTTAAGTATATTCATAAGATTTAATGAATATTATATCCTGAGTTTTAGCTTTTGAGTTGATGGAGAGTCCAATATATGTTCACCGGTGTATGAACTAGTTTGGCATTACTATTTGTTTGTGGATTGAGAGAAATTTTGTGGCTCCGTGGTATTCCAATATGTTGATTTAGATCTATTAGATCTAGGAGATGAATCCTAATAGTTTCTGTGTTGTAAAAAAATTTCTTGTGGTTTAGCGCTTTGGAAGACCTACTCTAGAGCTCTTGTATATTTGTTGGTTGGTTTAGATGGATTGATGAAGAGTTCATTTTGAATGAATTTTGTTTTAATTTTGATGATGTACATGAGGTGTTCTCAAAGATGGTAAAAAATTTTCTTAGGTGTGTTGAGTGATCCAAATGTGATTATCTTGTTGGAGATGTGTGTACTTCCAATACCATTGGTGTTTTCATTAGGTTTGGCTGGCCTAGTGTTTACTCGTTAAATTAAGTTTTTGCATCATCTTAAGAAAGTGTGTGATTAATACAAGATGTTGTTTGGGTCCTAAATTAAATATGTAATTGGTCCTCTCTCATTATTATCCATTGTCAGAATGTTGAGTATCCGACCTAGCTTGAATTTGTAAATGAAATTATATAGCCAACCTTGGAGAATATTCCTTAGGTTGAAGATGGTATAAAAGAAAATAAAGTTATAGAAAATTCGATATCCATAATCCATGAATCAAGTAAGATATTGAAGTGTGCAAAGAAGTGAAAAAAGAAGAAAGTGGAAGAGGGAATTAAGGCAACAATACTTTAAGGTTTTAGGTTCCTGAAAGTAGTAGGTTGATGGCATCTACAATCTTGTGATCAAGTTGTGAGTGTATGGAACCCTGGTAGTGTATCTTCATTTATATCTTTTTATTTTTTTGTAGGTTGTCAGCCTCCTTTTTGGATAGTGAGTCCTTTGAAGGTTGGTATGTGCAGGATCATCATAGAAAAAATAGGCCCTTAAGTGGCAAAAAAATCAGAAAAATTAGAGTTAGGCAACTTCACATAAAAATTTGAATAAGTTATCTATATTATTTAAAAATATGTAAGAATAAAGGTTTTATAAAATTGAATGTAGTTTCTAAACTACTAGGTTTATTTACAAAAAAATAAAATCTATTTGGTGAAAATTTGAAATTTTAATATAATAGTACTTAAGTTTCAAGGAAAAATAAGAAGTAAGTGTTTGTTTCACCACCCTAACGACATTAAAATGATAATATTTTTTTATAAGATTTTAGATATAAGTAGAGGACTCATGTCCTGATGTGATGCATTTTTTTTTGTAATTTTTTTCGAAGTAAATAATTAATTATAATTTTTTTATTACAAATTTCAAAAAATAAAAAGACTCATATGTCTGACCACCTTACCTTGGTCAAAAATTCATGAAATTCAATTTTTTATTTTTTAATCTTATATTATGCAAAGCATAGAATGTGACACATGTTTTGGATTCAAAAAATGTGATACCATTTGAAAGCTATAGATTTTTTTCAATCAGCCTATCAATTAGGACTTTAGTCGTAATTCAATAGGAAATGAATAATAATTATTTATTAAATTCAACGTAAAGCATAATTTATATTGGTGGAAAGTTGAGAATCTCCTTTAAAAATAGTCGATATCCACATACCCATCATATTTCCACTTTTTGGCCCATTATGATCCTACACATACCCAGGTAATGAGCCCTTGTATTTGGGCAGTGAGCCTTTGTATCTAGTATTGCATTACTACTATTTTGTGAGTTAATCCTCATCATGGTTTTTCCCTCATTGGGTTCTCCACATAAATTTGGCGTCTCTTGTATTTTATTTCCATTATTTTCACTTCATGTTTACACTTATTAATAGATTAAAGTTAAAAAGAGAAGATTAAGTTTATAAGTAAAGTGATTTGATACAACTGGTTCACCCCCCTCTCAGTTTTCTTGTGCATTTCAAAAAATTGTTTCAGAGATTTGGTTCCTTAGTGAAAAGATTAACCGCTTGAGGTATATCATATGGTGCAAAAGTTAGTTATTCCTATTTTTGATGGAGCTAATTATAGTAACTAGAAAGAAAAGATGAGAAGTTTTCTTATTTTACTTAATTTCAATACTTGGAAAGTTTTGGAGACAAAGTATGTGATACAAGCAATCAGTCCTTCCTTTTCTAATGATATTGAAGCTTCTAAAGAGAATGGAAGA
Organism: Sequoiadendron giganteum; assembly: GCA_007115665.2. NCBI lineage: Eukaryota > Viridiplantae > Streptophyta > Pinopsida > Cupressales > Cupressaceae > Sequoiadendron > Sequoiadendron giganteum. The sequence goes on along the minus strand of CM021106.1, from coordinate 354,797,832 downwards.
GAAAGGTATTCTATCTTTAGTCCTTTATCTAAAACTAAAAGAAAATAAAGTTTTTCTCTAGCTACTACTCATGAAGTATGGACAAAATTGAAATAAATTTATGAAGGGAATGATAGAGTAAAGTTGTCTAGGAAACTAACTTCTAAGTGAAAATTTGAGAACTTGAGAATGGAAGAGGGAGAAGACATTACAAGCTATTATCAGAGGGTTGAAATTATAGAAACATAAATCAAGAATCAAGGTGGTACCATGTTTGATGGAGATATAATTGAGAAAATCTCGATGACCTTACCAGACAATTATAGTGACAAAGTATCTACTATTGAAGAACAATACGATCCAAAGATATGTACTAAGGAGCATCTATTTGGTATCTTGACTCCATTTGAGAGGAGAAATTTTTTAAGAGATAAGGAGAAGACTGAAACAACCTTTAAAGCAATGAACATAGGAGATGACTTGGATGATGATGATTCAGAAGATTTGGGAGAAACTTTCACAAGGATATTGAAGAAAGATACTAGTAAATACAAAGGTAAGTTGTCTTTTAAGTAATTTAGTTGTGGAAATATTGATAATTATGTATCAAGATTTCCTAATCGAGCTACAAAAAATAGGACAAAGGATAGTAATAATAATCACAAAGATAAAAAGGATAGGAATTTAAAAAATGTATACTATGTCAAATAAGATGGAGGAATTTTTTATGATGATTCTGACTTTGAGGAAGATAAAGATATTTTTTTTCTAGCCCTATAAAATAAAGTTGTATCTACTAACCATGAGAGATATGCAAAATAATTTGGTCCAAAAATCTAGAAGGATGAAACATAAGGTACTTTGGTAACCTCTTTTCATGCCAAACAAGATGAAGACTTTTGGGTAATTGATAGTGGATGTTCAAATCATATGACTATAGATAAGAGTAATTTTACTAAACTTGAGAAGTATGATGGAGGTATAGTCATGTTTGGAGATGATTGTGGTGCTAAGGTTGTTGGTAAAGGAATAATTAGTTTGGATGGAAAACATAATACTGATGATGTTTACTATGTAAAGGGTTTAAAGCATAATATTTTAAGTTTTGGAAAAATCTGGAACAATGGTTTTAATCTTGTGTTCCAGGATAACACTTGTGAGATCAGGAAAGAATCTAAAATTGTAGTAGTAGCTAGAAGAAGAACTCATGGAAACATCTATCAACTTAAAGGTGGATATGGTAATTGTTTTGTTTCTCATATCAATGAGAGTTGGTTTTGGCACTCGAGGATGGGACATGTGAATTTTGATAATCTGATTAGGATCAATTCTAGGGAATTTTTCAAAGATCTACCTAGAATCATAAAGCCTTCAAATTCAATATGTAGAAATTGTCAGATGGGAAAATAGATAAGGAAAAAATTTAAAGGAAAGGATAAATCATCTATCGGAATGATAGAATTAATAGATGCAAGCCTTTATGGTCCTACAAGAACAAGAAGCCTAAATGGTGATAGGTACTTTAAGCTCTTAATTAATGATTACTCTAGAATGACATGGGTTGCATTTCTTAGAGAAAAGGCTCGGGATATTGATAGATTCAAAGTATTTAAGGCAAGAGTAGAAAATAAGGAAAATCTGAAAATAAAATTCTTAAGGTTTGATAGAGGTGGAAATTTTACATCCGGTGAGTTCAATGCATTTTGTGAAGAGCATGGCATAAAAATACGTTATTCTACTCCTAGAACCCCTCAGCAGAATGGAGTTGAGGAAAGAAAGAATTGGATTGTTGAAGAGGCTGCCAGAACTATGATGAAAGAAGAAAAAAGTCCTGATGTATATTGGAGAGAAGAAATCCACACTGTTGTTTACATTTTTAATAGAGTTCAGATCAGAGGTAACAACACTAAGACCCCTTATGAGTTATGGACTGGTAAGACCCCTACTATTAAATAATTTAAGGTATTTGGAAGTAGATGTTACATAATAAGGGATGACAAAAATCTTGGAAATTTTGATGCTAGATGTGATTAAGGAATTATCCTTGGATATTCAAGTAACAACAAATATTATAAATGTTTTAAAAAGAGATTGATGGAAATAATTGAACATGCTAATGTAAAGGTTGATGAAGCTATGTATAAACTAGTGGAAATAAATGAAGTTGAACTTGATAATCCTATTTGTTTGCAAATGCATGAAGAATAAAAGGAAGAGAAATAACAAAGTGATGAAAAAGAAGAGATTTCAAAACCTGTACTTAAAAATCCTAAATATGTTTAGAGAAATCATCTAGAGGAATAGATAATTGGAGACAAAATTGAAGGGCTGAAGACAAGAATAAAAGTGGTTGAGGTAAAATTGTGTTTACTTTCTAAGATAGAACCTAAGACCGTGAATTAATAATGTTATGATGAAAACTAGGTTAGAGCAATGAAATAGGAACTATAAAAAATAGAGAAAAATGAGACATGAGAACTAGTCTCTAGACCTGCAAACAAGAATGTAATTGGTTCAAAATAGGTATTTAGAAACAAGCTGAATGAAGATGTTCAAGTGGTGGGAAATAAAGAAATACTTGTATGTAAAGGAATATATTTTGAAGAAACTTGTGTACCTATAGCAAGAATGGAGGCTATTTGGATGTTCTTGGCATTTTCAGCTCATAAAGACTTCAAAGTATATCAAATGGATGCCAATTCTACATTTTTGAATAGAGAACTAGAAGAAGAAGTATATATGGAGCAACCGAAAGGTTTTCAATTGTCTCATAAACTAGACATGGTTTGTAAGTTTAAAAACGCATTATATGGACTTAAACAAGCTCCTAGAGCTTGGTATGCAAGACTAGATAGATACTTGATACAAAAAGGATTCAACAAAGGGTTCATAGACAACTATCTTTACTTCAAGGTTTAGAAAAACAAGATATTGATAGTTGTGGTATATGTTGATGACATCATCTTTGGTGGAAATGAAGGTATGTGTGAGATATTTGTTGAAAAAATGCAAATAGAATTTGAAATGTCTATGATTGGTGAGTTGTGTAATACCCTGCACACAACCCTAGAGGAAGTTTTAATTCACAATAAAAGCGTACTATTTTTTTTAAAAAGTGAATTAAACATACATGTTCATCTAAAATAGACATCCCCTAAGGCTACGCAACTGAGATTACTTAAATCCCCATTAACATACATCAATATATTAAAAATTACCCATTATCTATTTAATCATTCATTACTTAATATATATATTAAATATTATTAAATTCACACTATAAATAAATATAATAAATTTTATAAAGTTCAAAACGTATTGTGTAATGCCCCTTTAATTCAAATGTACGGCAGGTGACCAAGGTTCGCAGTTTATAAATAAATTAAAAACAAATAATAAAAACAAAACCAAGATTTACAAGGTTGGGGAGGGGTCGGCTGTAGTCGAACCCCCCTCCCTTCTCTCCATGGTGCAACCTACAGGGGGTTGTGCTACCATATGAGACAGCGCTCCCTCCATTAAGTGGAGGGTGCTACCTCATAAGGCAGCTGCAGCCTCCATATGTGGGGCGGTGGGGTGTGCAATGCACCCCCACCCAAATTACTATTCAATACATACAACGAATAAAAATGTTCGCTTTCAACATTCATTTAAAAAAAACAAATTCACATACCATTAACATAGAAGAAACATCGGTGGTATGGTGAATTAATTCCACAGACCATCATTTAAATTTAACTAATTCCCAATAACAATATATGTATATATTATATATATATATATATATATATATACAAAGATCACAATACTATGCACAAATTGGGAAACAATTTTCAAAATAACCATGTACAGAAGAAATTATGAAATTTCCAAAAACACAATTTCTACAGAGGATTAACAAATTTAAACTTTCAACTAAATACACAAATTCTTACACAAGAAGAGAAAAAGGTATCTATAGGAAGGTCTTGGTTTCTTTTCAAAAGCTTTTAGTAAACACATCCTCTAGGTTTTTCCACCACAAAATATACTTAGAGAAGATTTTGTTTTATCTATAGAGGTTTAAATTTTCTAAAACCATCTAAATGTGTTGTTGAACCTCTAGGTTTGATTTAGATAACAAAACTAACCATTTCCTCAAATAAATTAAGTTCTACAGAGGTTTTCCCAATCTTCCCCAAATTTCAAATTAATTTAAATCTAATTTCCATGAACAAATTCAAATTCCCAATGAATTCAACAACAGATTCTTTAAACAATATAAATTTATTTTAAACATACAAGAACAACAAAAACATAGAACAAAACCTGGATTTTGAAGCTACAAGAAAAGATTAATTTCTGATGCAAAGCCTCCTCTAAGGATCTCATGGATTCTCTTCTACCATGCAATCAATTCAATCCAGAACTCAACCAATTACAAATAGACTTTCCTCAAATCGATTCTACAATCAAAAATTACTTCAAACCCTTCTCTGTGCAATTTTCCCCAAAATCTTCCTTCCAAAATCTTCTCTCAGAATCCATGAATTTTCAATAATCTCTTCCTTTTAATTAAACATGCAATTCTGTCCTAAAACAAAAATATCTTAAACAACCAAATCTAATTTTGCATGCAATATTGAAAATTAAAACATCCACTTAATTCCCATTTTCAAAAACCAACTTTAAATTTAAAATGCAATTTCAAATATCTTTCAATTTTTTCTTTTATTTAATTTAACCAAATAAAACTTAATTAATTAATTTTAATTATTTAATAACTAAATTCAACCCTTTTGAGATTAAATTTAATTAAATTAAACTTTATTAATAATTTTAAATATAACTTCCAAGCATGATTTTAATTCAATATTAAATAATCACCACTTTAACCAATGCAAACATTCTAAGACTTAATCTAATAATCAAGCACTTTATAGAATCAAATAACATTAACATAAGGTACACCATGACTCAACAAACAAGACTAACGACACACTAAGGCCAGGGTGTAGACCTAAAACATGTTACCTAGCTACTATCTCCCATTCAACTTAATTGTTGGATCAACATGCTCAAACCTGTGAAACTAGGTGGAGTTGATGTCATGTACTTGCAACCTAGAAACCAAATAAACAACATCATACAGTATATCCAGCATATAATATACACCATGAAGAAGAAATAATGGATTCACAAGGTGCTCGCAAGCGAGTGATGCGAACCCGTCCTCTTCACCAATACACTCATCAAAACTTACACTTTCATCATAATTCCAATAATCTCATAAGAAATTACATGTTATATCAACTAACATCTTTACACCAATTAAAGCATGTAAACTAAAGCATCAGATAAATCAAATCACATGTCACATAATATAGTCTATCGCTCAATGAATTGCAACCAAATACACACACAAGATAAAGTATCAGAATATCTAGAAACATAAATCAACTTAAAACAAGGACACATTGTCCGGTCTAGAAAGAAAAATGGAGGGGTGTTACATTCTCCCCCCCAAGGGTTAGGCTTACTCCTGGAAGCCTACAAAGACCCCATGTGCAAACTCCATACTATCACACATAACCAAGGGTTCTAAACTGAACCATTCCATACCTCAACATAAAACAACAACAACTTATGTCATTCACAACTCAGCTAAATACACTATCAATCCAACCAAGACAACATGGTGAATCAACCACCAACCAAGTCTCCAAAAACACATAACCATGGATTATCATACACAATACATATATGTACCAATATACATCACCGGAAATCATCACAAGACTAGACAAGGGTCCACCTGGACACCAGAAAGTGGCATACCAATCCATGATAGAAGGATCCGTGAACAAGAACTACTAACCATCTCAACTAAATCTAACATCAAACTAGTGGCTTGATGGTGTTAGGTCTTACATAGAGTGAGACCATCCAAACAAGACCACAATGAGCTGTCTCTTGTTGTGTAAGGTGAACAACCTCCAAGAGATAGTCATCCCACATAGGTAAGTAGTGGGTCATAGCTGCATAATAGCCTCACATACCCCCATCCTCAACGTTTCCTACATCTACTTCCTCGTACACACTCACCAAGTTTTCCTCAAACAACCTTGGAGAGGAATCACAATACGACACATAGCCGACATTGAAAATAACAAAGATAACTAGCTTAGCCACCAAGTTCATAGAGAAGATCAAATTAAAGTTCCATTTCAACAATAAAGAAATAAATACGTGTAATTTCAACACTTAATCAAATTCATAACCACAAGGGTTATAATAAAATAAGATCAAAAGTTGTGGCTAAACCTTCACAATCAAATATAAACAAAGTGTCAGCCCTCACAATCAAATGAAAAATCATCAATAACCGAAAGAAAGTTCACAATCTTTAAATTCCACTATACAACAATTATGTGACTAGATACTAGCCACAAAACATGGAAGGAGGAAACAACATCCGACAAGAATGAAAACAACCCTCATGTGATGCGGAGTGAGCATGCAATTCACATGACCTAGAGTGTATCCATGACTCTCAAACAAGATACAATTATTGGTTTCTTACATTTACAAAGGGGTACTACTAAATACATAAACCCATAGAATCATCAAATTCCATAACCCATGGAATATGTATCATAACTTTCCAATCATAACCTTTTATCGAGTTTCTTTGACACTACTCTTTTCCATAGAGTACATCATGCTAAAGTAGAAGCCATGAACACGTGATCACTTAACAATTCGCAGGGACAACACAGTGAGAACAAATGTACCTAGAGAACCTAGTGTTTAAATCTAGGCTCTGATACCATGTGTAATGCCCTGCCATGCAACCCTAGAGGAAATTTCAATTCACAATAAAAGCATACTATTTTTATTTTTTTAAAGTGAATTAAACATACATGTTCATCTATAATAGACAACATCCCCTAAGGCTACGTAATCGAGACTACTTAAATCCCCATTAGCATACATCATTATATTAAAAATTACCCATTATCTATTTAATCATTCATTATTTAATATATATATTAAATATTATTAAAGTCACACTATAAATAAATATAATAAATTTTATAAAGTTCAAAAATTATTGCGTAATGCCCCTTTAATTCCAATTTACGGCGGGCAACCAAGGTTTGCAGTTTATAAATAAAAAATAAAAATAAAAAATAAAAATAAAACAATATTTATAAGGTTGGGGAGGGGTCGGCTATAGCCAAAACCCCCTCCCTTCTCTCCATGGCGTGACCTACAAGGGGTTGTGCTACCATATGAGACAACACTCCCTCCACTAAGTGGAGGGTGCTGCCTCATAAGGCAGTCATAGCCTCCATACATGGGGCAGTGGGGTGTGCAATGCACCCCCACCCAAATTACTATCCAATACATACAATGAATAAAATTGTTCGCTTTCAACATTCATTTAAAAAAAAATCAATTTCACATACCATTAACATAGAAGAAATGTTGGCCGTACGGAAAATTAATTCCACAGACCATCATTTAAATTTAACTAATTCCCAATAACAATATATATATATATAATATATATATATACAAAGATCACAATACTATGCACAAATTGGGAAACAATTTTCAAAATAACCATGTTTCAAGTTGGGGGTACATAACATCGACTCCACCTGGTTTGACAGGTTTGAGCATGTCGATCTAATGGTTAATTTGAATGGGAGATAGTAGCTAGGTAACATGTGTCATGTCTATGCCCTAGCCTTAGTGTGTTGTCAATCTTGTTTGTTGAGTCATGGTGTACCTTATGTTAATGCTATTTGATTCTGTAAAGTGCGGGATTATTAAATTAATTCTTAGAATGTTTGCATTGGTTAAAGTGGTGATTATTTAATATTGAATTAAAATCATGCTTGGAAGTTATATTTAAAGTTATTTATAAAATTAAATTTAATTAAATTTAATTTTATAAATAACTTTAAATATAACTTCCAAGCATGATTTTAATTCAATATTAAATAATCACCACTTTAACCAATGCAAACATTCTAAGAATTAATTTAATAATCCCACACTTTACAGAATCAAATAGCATTAACATAAGGTACACCATGACACAACAAACAAGACTGATGCCACACTAAGGCTAGAGCGTAGACTTGACATATGTTACCTAGCTACTACCTCCCGTTCAGCTTAATCGTTGGATCGACATGCTCAAACTTGTGAAACCAGGTGGAGTCGATGTCATGTACCTACAACCTAAAAACCAAATAAACAAAATCATATAGCATATCTAGCATATAATATACACCGTGAAGAAGAAATAACGGATTCGCAAGGAGCTCGCAAGCAAGTGATGCGAACCCATCCTCTTCACCAATACACATAAAAACTGACACTTTCATCATAATTCCAATAATCTGATAAGCAATTACATGTTATATCAACTAGCATCTTTACACCAATTAAAGCATGTAAACTAAAGCATCAGATAAATCAAATCACATCACATAATATAGTCTATCACTCAATGAATTGCAACCAAATACACACACAAGATAAAGTATCAGAATATTTAGAAACATAAATCAACTTAAAACAAGGACACACTGTCCGGTCTAGAAAGAAAAATGGAGGGGTGTTAAAAATTGAATTTATTCCTTGGACTTGAAGTAAATCAAACTGATAAATGGATAGTCATTTCATAATATAGTTATGTTAAGGAATTATTAAAGAATTTTGGAATGGATGAGTCCAAACCAGTTTGTACCCCTATGGTAACTGGATGTAAGTTGAGTAAGGATGTTGAATCTACTAAAGTTGATTACAACATGTACAAATTCATGATTGGTGGACTATTATATCTTCTTACTACTAGACCTGATATCATCCATGTAGTATATTTAGTTGCATATTTCAAGCAAAACCTAAAGAAGCACATGTTATAGTTGTGAAGAGGATATTCAAATATCTTAAAGGAACTCTAGATTATGGGCTATGATATCCAAAGGGCAATGTTTTCACATTGAATGCCTAAATTGATGTAGATTGGGATGCTTGTGTGGATGACTAGAAGAGTACAAGTGGTGATGCATTCTTCCTTGGAGGAAGATTAGTTTCATGGATCAACAAGAAACATGATTTAGTTTCTTTATCTACTATAGAAGTAGAGTATATTGTAGCAGCATCCTACAGTACACAGGTACTTTGGATGAAGCAAACCTTGATGGACATAGGTGCACAAATTAATGACCCTATTTCTATATTTTGTGATAATGCAAGTGCTATAAAAATTTCAAAGAATCTAGTGATTCTTTCTAGAACAAAGCACATATCTATCAAATATCACTTTTTGAGGGAGAAATTATTGAAGAATGAAGTTAGACTTTAATATGTACCTACCAAAGAACAAGTTGAGACATATTCACTAACGCCCTTCCAAAGGATACTTTTGAGTATCTCATAGGGAATTTAGGGGCTGCTTCCCCTCCTTCTTTGAAATAAGTGCACATGGAGGTGCATCATTCTAGTGGATTTAGAGACTTCTTTTGTTCTAGACTGATGATGGAGGTCTACTCCTCCGGGGGAGTAGAGAAGTGCATTGTTGCAGTATGAGATGTGGGTGTCCTCCTAAGGGGGAGTGAATAGAGCTTTATATGGAAATAATCTCCTTTTCCATTGATGTCAAAGGGAGAGAGAGAGAGGGAATCATGTGAAAATATTATGCTTGGAAGGTTGTCACTTTTGAAAATCATGTATGTTGTCTTTGATGGTTTTTCACATCATGTGTTTCCATCAATGACAAAGGGGGAGATTGTTGCAAGTATGGATGTGTTTGATGGTGTTTTCATTATTTTTTTCATTGATGTTAAGACAATTCATGTTGTGTACAGATGGTATTTGTATAGTTGAGATACTGAAGAAGTGCTTAGAGTACATGGAGCTATATTTATGAATTTGTAGTTGTGATTTTTCCAAGTGCTTTTGAGAGAATTTGATAAATATTGAAAGTAGTGTTGAAGTGTGTTCTGAGTGTGCTTTGATATTGTGATCTAAATTTCCTCTATATTTATCATATGCCTATGTGGATTTGTAAGTATGTTCATAAGCTTCAAATTCGATGGAGAGTAGAAGATATGTTCACTAGTGTACGAATTGGTTTGGTGGAACTATTTTTTATGGATAGGAAGAAATGTTGTGGCTCCAATGTCTTCTAATATGTGGTTTTATAACTTTTGGATCTAGGAGATGATTCTTTCTGATGGTTTTTGTGTTCTAAATTTTTTTCTTCTCTTTGGCACTTGAGAAGACCTGCTCCAAAGCTCTTGTGTTTTTGCTGGTTAGTTTAGATGGACTGATGAAGAGTTCTCTATGAGTGAATTTTTTTGTAATTATTGTGGATGTACTTTATGTCTCATTAAAGATGGTAAAATTTCTAGTGAAGCATGTTGAGTGAACCACGTTGTGATTATATTTTTGGAGATGTGTGTACTCTAAAGATCATTGGTGTTTACCCATTACATTATTTTTTTGCATCATCTTAAGAAAGAGTGTGCTTGATCCTAGATGATTTTTAGGTCCTAAACTAAATACGTAATGGGTCCTCTCTCATTCTTATCCACCATGGGAAAGTTGATCAGTTGAACTAGATTGAATCTATAAATCAGATTGTATATCAGATCTTGGAGAATGTTCCTAAGGTTGAAGATGGTATAACAACAAATCAACTTGTAGAAAATTTGATATCCATCAACCATGAATTGAGCAAGAGAGTGAAGTGTGTGAACAAGTGCAAAAAGAAGAAAGTGGAAGAGCGAATTAAGGAAACAATACTTTAAGGTGTTAGATTCTTAAGAGCAGTGAGCTGATTGCATCTACAATATTTTGATTAGGTTGCGAATGTGTGGAATCCTAGTGGTGTATCTTCATTTATCTCTTTTTATTTTTTGTAGGCAATGAGCCTCCTTTCTAGACAATGAGCCCTTTGAAGGTAATGAGCCCTTGAATTTGGGTAGTGAGCCTTTGTATCTAGGCAGTGATCCCTTTGGTAATGAGCCTTTATATTCAGTATTGCATTACTACTATATTACGAGTTAATCCTCATCATGGTTTCTCCCTTATTGGGTTTTCCACATATATCTGGTGTCTTTCATGCTTTCTTTCTATTATTTGCATTTCATGTTTACACTTATTAATAGATTTAATTTAAAGAGAAAATATTAAGTTTAAGTAAAGTGATTTGATATAACTGATTCAACCCCCGCCTCTCAGTTGTCTTGTACATTTCAACAAATACAAGGGGGTGCATTTTACTACACTACTAGAAAGAAAGAAAGAAAGAAATCGTTATAGATCAAAGGAATGGTCTACTACTAGACTACTGCATTTAGTTCATATAGATATTTGTGGTCCCACAAGAGTGAGAAGCCTACTTGGTCAAAGTTACATTATTCTTTTAATTAATGATTATTCTATATATACATGGGTTACATTTATTAAAGAGAAATCAGATGCATTAGATGGATTCAAGGCATTCAAAGCTATGGTTGAACATGAAGTGAACTTAAATATGAAATGTTTAAGATCCAAAAAAGGTGGAGAATTCATCTCCCATGAGTTTAATATGTTTTGTGAAGTGCATGGAATGAAGATACAATTATCTTCTTTCAGAAATCCTTAGCAAAATGGAATTGTTAAAAGGAAAAATAGAACAGTTCAAGAGGATTTTAGATCAATTATTATCGAGGCTAGCTTACCAAAATTTTATTGGAAATAAGATATTCATACTATTTTTTATGTATTCAATCGAGTTCAAGCAGGAGAAAATACTACAAAGACTCGCTATGAGCTATGGAATGGATGAATTTCTACTATTAAATATTTTAAGGTATTAAGAAGAAAATGTTATTTTAGAAGAGATGAAACTTTGGAAAAGTTTGATGCAAGAAGTGATGAAGTCATTTTCCTTTTCTCTACTACTAAAAGGAAGGCATATGAATGCTTCAATAAAAGTCTGAGAAAGATTGTAGAGAGTTAAAAATGTCAAGCTTGATGAGAGAATGAAGAATCCTATTGACATTGGTGTATATTGGAACCAAGGAAAATGGGGATTATGTGGATTAAGTGTTATCACACCCACTTTCAAGGCTTCCACTCAAGGATAACCTTTGAGATCTCAATGAAAAAGAGAAACACATATTACAAGAGGGATTTCCTAGGGGTTTAATATAATCTAATGAGGGGTTTAATATAATTCTAAACTTGCAAAAGACAATGCAATGCGAAAACTTAATTAAAAGAAAACTAACACTAAATGACCTAGAAAAGTGGATGAAACAGTAAAGAAAGATACAAAACAAAATGTGTGCACTTGAAAATCTGGAAGTGGCCGGATGCAGGTATAGAACACTAGAAAATTATAGTTTATTGCTGATTGGGACTCATTCACCAAGTTGTGAAAATTAGTCCAAATTCTAGGAAACTATGTAGGAACAAGAATCTACTAAAAGGTTATTTGAATTTGTAAAAACCTAAAATCTAACTAGAACTAGGACTCATTCGCTAGAAGTGGTGAATCATTCTAGTTGATATTTTATACAACTTCAAAGGTTATTCCTACTCTTCTATGTCTTATCTATCCTTCCTAATTGGTTTTTGGATTTGAATCTCTGATTTGAAATATTTAGGTCTTCCTTAATGTTCTCCAAGGCTTGATGACAACTTCGATAACTTTAAATGATTTTCAAAATTTCTCCAATATTTCTCCTTAGGAAATTTTCAACTTAGACCTACAAATCACACATAAAAGAGGGGAAAATGTTTTTGGATTAGTGGATAGGGGTTTTCCTTGGTCAAACCTAGTTTCAGAAATCAATCCTTGAAATAAAATAAAATTTGAATGGAGAATGATGAATGAAAAAATGCCACCAAACCCTAGCAATAAAGTTTTGAAAATATTCTTGAGATGTCTACAATGGATATTTTTTCTTAAATCTAGTTTGAATGATGTTTATCTTGAATGAAAGACTTTCTTGAATCATAAACCCTACATCACAACTGTTAGAACAATAACAAACATGATGGATGAAATCCTTGACATGATGATTAATGCTTGAATAATGCTCTAAAATACTTGATAATATTTCATTGAACTCTCTTGAATGCTCTTGTGAATTCTTGTGAACTGAAACTTTCTATAAGAATGATCATTCAACTTGATAGGTGTAAAATGAGATAGATAACCTTTTATTTATATTTAATTATGTAATAATTGCCAAAATTACAACACTAAAAGCTCACATTAGATCAAGGAGAATAAAATCCTACCAAAAATTTGAATTAATTTTGATTTTGGGCCACATACGACTCATTCACCCAATGTGGTGAATGAGTCCCATCAAGGATAATGTATGGGACGAAAAACCAAAAGTTCTTAGAAATGTGTGAAAATAGAGTCGAGACCCAAAAATCTAGGTGGGACCCATTCAATCAACATTGTGAATGAGTCTCAGATCAGTAGATTTGAACCACACAAGCCAAAAACACCTAAATTATGATTCAATAATTATTGGTGTTGAAATTATCCTAAAAAATATACAATAAATGAGGCTTGTGGGTACAAAATAGGGCCAATTAAAGCATAAGAAAGCCCAATTATTAATGATAGGCCTAGAAAAGTGTGAAAGTGTATTACAACACTTTACAACACTCCAAATAAGGCAAGATTATGATTTTGATTAAAAAAGGTTTATTAGGTTCAATTATTTCATAAAACCTTAGAAAAGTATGGAAGTGTGTTACAACACTTCACAACACTTTAGCAAGGTACCATTTAAATTCATTAGTTCACAAGGGTCCAAGACCTAATGTGAGTGTGTCAAACACATTACAAGACTAAATCTAGGCAACATTAAGCCTAACTCACAAGGAGGTCCCAAACAAGCTAGTAAAATTAGAAGGGACACTTATTTTGTGACTCTATGTTGGATGTTGTGATTCCATTTGTGATATGTGGTTGTCATTGATGTCAACACTATTAGCATTAATGATGCTTAAGGCTATATATGTCAGGGATATTGAGAAAATTGTAAAAATAATATTGTTGGCAGCTAGTGATGCTGAGAAGGTTGGAATGTTGGAAAGTTTTTTACGTTGAAGATCTAAAGGTGCACTCCAAATGGTTTTTTGTTGAAGATTTCTAGTATGTTTTCCAAAAGTTCCAGAGGTTTGCATCAAGAATTGTGTTCCTAGAGTTATTCAATTTCTGTAGATGGTATTATTGGATGAAGAGGATGAAATTATGGTAAGTCCATGTGTTGTGCATGTACCTGTGACATTCATCGATGAGTCTAGATAGTACTTTATCCTTGTTGTATGTCTGCATTGATTAGAATATTCATGATCATATATTTTTTTGATGTGTTCTTGATTTTTTATGTTCTTTACGGAGATGATGGTGTTAGCATGTTGCGGATCCACGAGGAATAATATTTTATTTTTTGGTGTATTTGAAGGTGTTTGTTTGGATCCTCATTATATTTTGACTAACTTGTGTTGGTGCGCATTGAAATTTATTCATGTATTGAGGCTGATAGTTGTAATTTATACTTTATTTGAGGCTGACTGAATGGTTGATGTAAATCTGTGTAGCAGATATATATAAGTTTTTTCTTTCCTCATTTAGAGGAAATGCCCAATGTGTGCAAGAGGTGTACATGTGTGAATAAAGGTCAAATCATTCAAGAGAAAAGAAGAGTGTAAATAATTTGGAGAAGAGTGTGGAAGAGTGTTTAGAAGTTTTGGTGCACCTAACTGGAACTATAGTCAAGCTTTTGTAGAAGCTATTTTCTCAATTCAACTTCATCATATGGATTTAATCCAATTATTGTATGTAAGGAAATGCGCCTTCCTTATGATAAATTTTCTCTAGATAGTGTGCCTAAATTCAAGTGCATTCCCTTTTTAATCTTCATTATACTTCTAATAGGGTATAATATTGTGGACTAACATCCATCATGGTTTTTCCCCTAACAAGGTTTCCACATATAAATCTTAGTGTTCATGTGTCTCTGACGTGTTGTTGATTTATGCTTGCACTATCAATTATCAGATCTAAGATTTAAGGTTCATTAATGTTGTATAAGTTCGATTTTGGTAACAACCGATTCACCCCCCCTCTCAGTTGTTTATCCTTGTTTTTCCAAAAATTGGTATAAGAGCTAGTTCCTTTGAAGAAGCCTAATAGGTTGAGGTGATACGAGATGGCATCATACAAGAAGGATAGTCTTATATTCGATGGTACAAACTACTCTATATGGAAATTCAGAATGAAGTGTCATTTGAAGTGCATTGGAGAACCTTTCTAGAAGATTACACAAAGTTCATAAACTATTCCTTAGAATGGTTCATCCTTTGAAGATAAGATCTAGAAATAAGAAGCTAATACAAGGGCTATTGAAGCTTTTTTGAGTGCTTTGATAGATTCAAAGATGATAAATGTGTTAGGATTGAAGACTACATACCAAATCTAGAAAAAGTTGGAAAGATTGTCTGAAGGAGATGCACTAATGAAAAGTGCTAAGATAAAAAGTTTAAAAGGAATGTGGGAAGACATAAAGATGAGTGAAGATGATAATATCCTCTCTTCCTCTAAAAATATAAATTTTATAGTGATGAGCATTATATGTGTCGATGGAACCTTGGATGAAGAAGAAATTGTGGCTAAGATACTTAGATCTGTGCCTCCCTCCTACAAATCAAGAGCTCATGCTACTAATGTACTCAGGGTAGTAACCAATATAACAAGAGACATGCTATTTCGAAATCTTGTTGCCTTTGAGTTAATTGAATTTGGTTAATCTACCCGTAAGACTGAATTTGCATTCAAATCTATAGTATCCGGAAAAAGCCAACATAGATACAATCTGGGTGAGAGTTCCAAACAGACATTCAAATATGGAGATGAGATGGAAAATATTGAAGATGAAGAAAGAGAATTAGAACAACTCCAAAATCATTTCTTATGAAAAGAGAAGTCAAAGGTCATGGTAAGTACAAATGAAAATTACCTATTAAATTTTTTTCTTGTAGTAAAATAGGTCATTTTGCATCTAGATGTCCTGAAAGAGTTTCTAAGTAAAAACTTGAGAAGACTAGATTTCAAAGGAAATGCTATTATGCTAAAGAAGGTGTAACTGATGAAGAATATGATAAAGAAACTGGAAATGAAGATGAATTTGTATTTATTGATATCAAATAAAATGGCCACATGTCCATTGAATCTACTAGTAATGTGAATGTCAGGAAATCTCTTCTAGCAAAAAATGAAGAAAAGGATGAGTGGGTAATTGGTAGTGGCTGCTCACATCATATGACTAGTGACAAAAAAAAATTTGTAGGATTGGAAGACTATGATGGTGTTGTTGTAAGATTTGGAGGCAACACTTTTGGTGCGATTCATGGTAAAGGCACTGTTTCTTTTGGTGGTAAGAACAATACTAATGATGTTCTTTATGTAGAAGTATTAAAGAATAACTTGTTAAGTGTTGGACATATGGTAGAAAAGGGTTACAATCTTCAATTCAAGGATGGTAAGTGCAGAATAAGGGGAAGTTTTTGAAATATGCTTGCTTCAAGTACAAAGACAAAAGGTAATATATCTCATTTGAGTATTGCTAGTGAAAGTTTTTCAATTTCTTAGATTGGTGTAAGTTGGTTATGGAGTAGGAGGTTGTGTCATGTGAACTTTGATAAAATTGTCAATATAAGCACTACTCAAGAAGTCAAAGATCTTCCTAAGTTAGTGAAGCCTACCAACACTATGTGCAAGGAATGTCAGATGGGAAAGTAGACAAGAAATTATTTCCAAAGTAAATAGTATAGCTCTAATGGAGTACTGGATTTGATACATACTGATCTATGTGGTCCATCTAGAATCAAAATTCTATAATGTGAAAGATATTTTATGTTTCTCATTGATGATTATTCTAGAATGATATGGGTTGCTTTCTTAAGATAAAATAATGAAGAATTATAAAATTTCAAAAGTTTCAAACCTATGGAAGAGAATGAGATAGGTTAGAAGATCAAATTTCTAAGGTCAAACAGAGGTGGTGAGCTCACTTCCCATCAATTCAATTATTTCTATGAAGAGCATGGAATCCAAAGACAATTATTTGTTCCTCGGACCCCTCAACAAAATGGAGTTGTTAAAAGAAAGAACAAAACCATTCTAGACACTGCTAGAACCATAATGCAAGAAGTAAATGTTCCTCATTTATACTGGAGAGAAGTTGTAAGTACTATTGTGTATACCATTAACAAGGTGTATGTCAATAGTAATTTTGGTAAGACACCTTTGGAGATATGGTTTGGTTATAATCCTACTATCAATTATTTCAAAATTTATGGAAGAAAATGTTACATCAAGAGAGATGATGATATAGGGAAGTTTGATGTTATAAGTGATGAAGGAATCTTTTTGGGTTACTACTGACAGAGAAGAATGATACATGGGATATTCCTAGACCACAAAACAAAAATGTGATTGGAACCAAGTGGGTGTTTTGAAATAAACTTAATGAGCAAGGTGAAGGGCACTCACAGATGGAAGGTATTGATTTTGAAGAAACGTTTTCCCCTATTGCTAGAATTAAAGTTGTAAGATTATTTATTTCTTATGATACTTTCAAGAATTATAAATTTTATCTAATGGATGTAAAGTCATCATTTCTAAATGATGAGCTAGAAGAAGAAGTCTATGTTGAACAAATGGATGGATTTCAATTGACAGATGAAAAAGACATGGTATGTCAATTGAAGAAAGCTCTATATGGACTTAAGCAAGCTCCTAGAGCTTGGTATGCTAGATTGGATAAATAATTATAGAATCTTGGATTCAATAAAGGTACTGCTGACAACAATATGTATTTCAAGTTGGATCAAAATAAAGAAGTGATCATTAAAGTCTTTGTTGATGACATTATTTTTGAAGGTGATGATTATTTTTTATGAAGTTTTCTGATGAAATGAAAAGTGAGTTTGAAATTTCAATTATAGGAGAGTTGAAATTCATTTTAGTATTTCAAATCACTTAATTAGATGATGGAATTTCATATCTCAGTCTAAGTATGTGAAAGAGCTACTAAAAAAGTTTGCCATGGAAGATTCAAATCTAGTTGGTACACCTATGATAGCCGGATGAAAACTTACACATAATGATGATTCTACTAAAGCAAATAAGATGTGATATAGGTCAATGATTTTTGGATTACTCTATTTGACTCAGACCAGGCTATATATAATGAATGTTGTATGAATGGATTTTAGATTTCAAGTTGATCCTAAAGAGTCTCATGTAACTACTATAAAAATAATTTTAAGATACCTGAAAGGAATAGTTGATCTTGGTCTTTGTTATCCTAGGGATGATGATCTTACCTTGAGTGATTTCACTGATGTTGATTGGGTAGGAGATTCGGATGACAAGAAGAGTAGTAGTGGTGATGCATTCTTCTTAGGGAATAAATTGGTAACTTGGCTAAGCAAAAAGAATAATTTTGCTTCATTATCTACTACTGAGGTAGAATATATTTTTGCTACAAATAGTTGTACTCAAGTATTCTGGATGAAGCAAATGTTGAGAGATGTCATAATTGAGTATGAAGAACCCATTTCCATACCATGTGACAATTCAAGTGCCATTAATATTTCAAATTATCTAGTGTTGCATTCAAAGACATACCATATATCCATAGAATATCACTTTTTCAGAGATAAAGTGAGTGACAAAGAAGTTAGACTAGAGTATATACCTACCAAGGAGAAAATTTTAGACATCCTTACTAAGTTGTTGTATAAGGATACTTTTGAGTACCTCAGAGGCAAGCTAGGGGTGATTTCCCCTCCTAATCAGAACTAAGAGATGTAGGTCTTTGCATCAATCCATGAATTCATAGCCATATCTTATTCCAGATTGATGTTGTAGTGGCTGCTAGTCAAGGGGAGTAGTCAGATGATTCAAATTTTTAATCAGAGCATGTGTACCTTTTCCATTGATGTCAAAGGGAGAGGGAAGAGAAATGTGAAAATTATTGGAGAAGAAGGAAATAGGAAAAGAGTGCACAATCTCAGGGGGAGATTGTTGGGGAAGAGCTAGTTGGGTTGGTAGAATTCTTTTTCACATCACGTGTTGTTATCAATGCCAAAGGGGAATATTGTTGGATGTTGTGGTTCCATTTCCGATATGTGGTTGTCATTGATGTCAACACTATTAGAATTAATGATGCTTAAGGATGTATATGTTGAGGATATTGAGAAAATTATAAAAGTAATATTGTTGGCAACCAGTGATGTTGAGAAGGTCAGAATGTCGAAAATTTTTGTACGTTTAAGATCTGAAGGTGTGCTCCAAAGGGTTTTTTGCTAAAGCTTTTTAGTATGTTGTCCAAAAGTTTCAGAGGTTCACACAAAGATTTGTGGAAGTTATGAATATTTGTGTTCCTACAGTTATTTAGTTTCTATAGATGTTGTTCTTGGATGAAGAGGATGAAATTCTGGTAATTTCATGTGTTTCTCATGTACCTATGAAATTCATGGATGAGTCTAGATAGTAGTCTATCTTTTTTATACGTTTGCATTCATCAGAGTGTTCGTGGTCGGATATTTTTCTGATGTGTGCTCAAGTTTTTATGTTCTTGGCCGACATGATGGTCTTAACATGTTGCAGATCAGTGAGAATTAATATTTTATTGTTTGGCATGTTTGAAGGTTTTTTTTTGGGTCCTCACTATGTTGTGACTGACTTGTGTTGGTGTTCATTGAAATTTATTCATGTATTGATGCCGACAGTTGTAATTTATTCTTTATTTGAGGCCAACTAAATGGTTGATGTAAATCTGTGTAGTGGATATATATAAGTGTTTGTTTTCCTCATTTAAAGGAAATTCTTAGTGTGTGCAAGTGGTGTACATGTGTGAATAAAGGTCAAATAATTCAAGAGTAGAGAAGACTATGAAGAAGTCTAAGTAGAGTTTGGAAGAGTGTGTAGAATTTTTTGTGCACCTAACCAGAACTGTAATCAAGATTTTCTAGAAGTTATTTTCTCAGTTTAACTTCATCAGATGGATTTAATATGATTATTGTATGTAAGGTAGTGAGCCTTCCTTCTACATAGTGTGCTCTAGGGTGTGTACCTACATGCAAGTTCATTCCCTTTTTAATCTTCATTATACTTATAACAGGGTATAATCTTGTCGACTAACATCCACCATGCTTTTCCCCTAACAAGGTTTCCATGTATAAAATCTTGGTGTTCATGTGTCTCTTATGTGTTGCTGATTTATGATTGCACTATTAATTATCAGATCTAATATTTAAGTTTGATTAATGTTGTATAAGTTTGATTTTGGTAACAACTGATTCACCCCCCCTCTAAGTTGTATATCCTTGTTTTTCCAACACTCTAGATATGTATCTGATGAACATGATTGTGTAAGAATAGAAGAAATTATAGAAGAGCAAGAAAAATATGAGAAAGAGAAGAAGATGCTCCGATGATGTCCCCTAAGACATCTAGATATATATAGAAGAATCATTTAGAAATTAAAATTATTGGAGACAAGGAAAAAGGTGTATTAAAAAGAAGCATAGCTACTATTGAAGTGAAATTATGTTTACTTTCTGAGATAGAACAAAAGACTATGAGTGAATCTTTTAAGGATGAACATTGGAAGAAATCAATGAAAGAAGAACATATGTAGATTGAGAAGAATCAAACTTGGGAATTGGTCCCAAGCATGATAGATAAAACAATCATCGGATTGAAGTGGGTATTTAGAATAATTTGAACGAGAATGGAGAAGTTGTTAGAAACAAAGTGAGGATTGTGTGTAAAGGTTACTCATAAGTAGAAGTCATAGAATTTCAAGAAATGTCTTCTTTGGTAGCAAGAATGGAAGCTATAAGGATGTTCTTGGCATTTAATACTCATAAATACTTTAAGGTCTATCAAATGGATGTCAAGTCAGCATTTTTGAATGTTGAGGTAGAAGGAGAAGTCTAAATTGAACAATTAGAAGGATTTCAACTGGCAAATCAACCGAATATGGTGTGAAAATTGATGACAGGTTTATATGGGTTGAAGAAAGCTCCTAGACCTTGGTATGCGAGGTTAGACAAGTATTTGGTTCATAAATGTCTTAACAAAGGTATGGCAGATAGTTATCTATACTTTAATATTGAAAATGAGAAAATCTTGATTGTAGTTGTGTCTATTGATGATATCATCTTTGGAGGAAATGAAAATATGTGCAATAGTTTTGTGGAAGAGATACAAAAATAATTTTAAATGTCTATGTTTGGGGAGATGAATTTCTTTTTTAGGCTATAGATTAATCAAACAAAGAAAAAAATTTCCATTTCATAATCTAAGTATGTTAGAGGGATGTTCAAGAAGTTTGGGATGGATGGTTCCAAAACTGTAAGTATTCCTATGGTGATTGGCTACAAAATGGGCAAAGATGATAATTCACCTAAGGTTGATCAGAGAAAGTATAGATCTATGATTGGTTGACTATTATATTAGAATATTACTAGACCAGATATCATGCATGTTATCTATCTTGTGGATATATTTCAATAAGATCCCAAGGAAACATATGTTGCTATTGTTAAAATAATTTTTAGATATTTAAATGGCACTCCGAATAATGGATTATGGTACCCTAAACATACTAA
The DNA here is from genome assembly GCA_007115665.2 of Sequoiadendron giganteum. Classification (NCBI taxonomy): domain Eukaryota; kingdom Viridiplantae; phylum Streptophyta; class Pinopsida; order Cupressales; family Cupressaceae; genus Sequoiadendron; species Sequoiadendron giganteum. Next base: position 354,776,142 of record CM021106.1, on the reverse strand, counting down.
CTTCACACTTAGTGCCTATATAGATGTAGATTGGGTTGGATGCATAGATGATAGAAATAGTACAAGTGGTCATGCATTCTTTCTTGGATGTAGAATAGTGGCATGGTTGAGTAAAAATAAATATTTAGTCTCCTTATCTACTACTAAGGTTGAGTAGATTGCTACTACATCTTGTTATACACAAGCTCTATGGATGAAATAGATATTGAAAGACATAATAGTGCTATATAGTGATCCCATTTCTATTTTATGTGATAATACCAGTGCAATTAAAATTTATAAGAACCTTATGATGCACTCAAGCATGAAGCATATATCTATCAGGTATCATTTCTTGTGAGAGAATGTCATGGAGAATGAAGTAAAGCTTGAGTATTTTTGACGAAGGATCAGATTGCTGATATTTTCATGAAGGCTCTTCCTATAGATACTTTTGAGTATCTCTAGAAGAAGTTAGGGGTTATTGTCCCTCATTTCTTGAACTAGATTCATATGGAGATGCATTTGTTTGATGGATCTAAAGATCTATCTTTCTTTTGGACTGATGTTTTGGTGACTACCTCTCAAGGGGAGAAGGTCGTATCAATTGTTGTCATGTGAGTATTTTGTTTTTATGTCAAAGGAGAGATCAATGGAAAATATTCTTTCTTCTTTTCCATTGATGTCAAAGAAGGATAAGAAGCCTGCGAAAAGGAAAGAAAAAAATGGAGAAGAATCATGTAAAATGAGAGAAGTATATATAAGAGATTATCATCTGAAGGGGAGAAATATACAAATGTATTTAGAGCTACTATGTTGTCTTTGATGGTTTGTCACATGTGCTCCCAACAATGACAAAAGGGGAGATTGTTTCAAGAATCAAAATATTGAAGGTTTTTTTATTGATTCCAATTGGTCAATTGGTTATCAACTAGTTGTTATTGGTTGTATATGTTGAGGATAGTGAAAAATTTATAATAAAGATATGTTGTAGGGGCTTAGTGGTTGCTTTGAATTTTGGTCCAAATTTTCTCATGTGGTTTTTTGGTTTAGACATGTTCGTGGTTTTTGGTAGATTCTATATCCAAAATTTTGGTTGTTGATTTTTTGTACAGTGCAAATTGTGTTCACTAGTTGTGAACTATGGTTTTTTTTGTTTCTAGTTGAGGTCTAGGATAAATTTTGTTGGTCTAGATTTCTCTTTGATGAAATATTATGACTTACAGTTCTGGAGTTATGTTTCCTTAATTCCATTGAAGATAGTTTAAGCATTTGGAAGACTTGGTCTTAATGGTTCTATGTGTTTTACACAAGTTTGGCTGACCTCGTGTGAAATACTACTTTCAAGGATGATGAATCATGTGGATCTTTCTAGGTCCATTGAAGCATGTTTGAATCACCCTCATTCTATTTCCACCCTAGGATGTTTTGGCACCAACCTAATTTGAATTTGAATTTGGATGGCTGACTTTGGATATGTTTCAAAGTTGAAGATGGTATAAATGAAAGATGAATTAATGGTGAAGAATGATAGAAGAGTGAAGAGGAAGAGTAATAATAAAAAAGAGAAAGTGTAATTTGGTGTGCCATTGATTATATTCAGTGAGTTTCTATGATGTGAGTGTGGCAGATCAATGCCAACCTTAATGCTAAGTTTTTAGAGGTAGTGAGCAGAAGGTGGACTCCATCATTCATGCATTTCTATGAGTGATTGTGGTGGAATCGTTTGTTACATTGGGATTGTGGTCTCTATAAAAATTCTTATTTTTATGCTTTACATCATTGTGGTAGTGAGCCCTTTGGGTTATTAGCCTTGTTGGAAAATGAGTCCTTCTTCTAGATAGCGAGTTCTTGTTTTGGCAGTGATCCTTATATTAGGTAGTGAGCCTCTTGTAACTTTTTTTGATAGTCTCTATTATGTGAGTTAATCCTCACCATGGTTTTTATCTTTTTCAATTTTTCATGTAAATCTTGTGTTATTGTGTTTATGTGTTGGATTTAAGTTTGTGCATTGTAATTTGATGATTAATCATTTAAGAAATATTAATAATTAGTTTTGGTGATTGAATTAAAGGTTTAATTTTGTGACAAAGGATTCACCCTCCCCTCTTAATTTCCCTATTCAAGACATTGTTCATCAATTCATTTTGATCAAAACATACCCTATTTTTCTTTGTTTCATTTTGGTGAACCTAACCTTTGGTCATTGCATTTTATAATTTAGGAGTCCTTTTCATCCTAGATTTATATCTTGCATTCATATACATCCATTTCGATTGAATTAGGTCTCATTTAGGGTTTCTATTTTGCATTCAAATTTGCATCTCATTAAGGTTTTAGGATTGCATACTTTGCATTCTTTAAATATAGAAAATACAAAAAAATAAATCATCTTTCATATCATTTACATCATATAATATTGAATTTTTAACTAATTCAAATAGCATTACCCTATTACAGAGATTTTAAAAACAATGTAAAACATGGCTAGAATGCATCTTTTTCTTTTTTGAAAATATAAACAAATTCACTTCTTATATACAAATAGAAAACAAAACTCAACCGGCATAGAAAATATTACATAGAGTAGTAGAATAATATCACATGCCTTTTTACACTTATCCCCAAATTGATGAAAAAGTTGCTTCTACTTTCAGCTCAATCTAGTTTCTTGAACTGAGTTCCCAGTCTCATAGAGGATGATAATTTTCTCACAAGAATTCCCTCTTCCTCTCTCTCAAAAATTACTAGTAGGGTTGGCATATTCCTTTGGTAGAATACATATCACTCAGAATAATAGGATACCATAGCAATGCAAACACTATGGTAAACTGTGGTTACTCAGGGAATGAAAAATTATTGTATAATATGTCACTTACAAAATAAATAATGGCTGCATATAGTGTCACTCAAAAAATATGCATATGATGGATATGGAAAAATCGAGATAAAATATGTAAGCTAATGAAGAATGGTAAAAGTGTGAATGATTGAATACAAATGACTGAAATTGATTTTAAAAGAGGATATTTTTGCGACTATTTATAGTAAGACCAACCTCCCGATTTCCTACAACCATGGCATGTGGTTTGCCACCACTTTGTTTTGAAGAATTCAAACCAGAAGGTGGCATAATTCCTTTTCCTACTTAGCATTTAGCAAGGTGAATCGACCATTACTTCATCCAGCACTAGGAAGATGAAGTCTAAAGCACATGGAGAAATTATGCCAATCAACACCTATAGAATTTTCTCTTAGATGTGGTGCCAAATTCATAATATGGTGGGTGAATCATGTAGCAAAGAAAATATCATTGTTAAATTATGAACACATAACCTTCTCACTTGGTCAATAGATCATTAAATTCTAATTGTGGTATTCATCCATGCATTTCACTTACAGGTGACACAATTTCACATAGTGTTGTATGTGATTCAAATCCAAATACGTGAATGAAGGCATTCAATTAATTACAAATTTCAATTTTCCAAATTTTTAAAAGATATGAATTATATCGATTCATAAATAATTCGATTCCATAGTTTAAAATGATAAATATTCAATCGATTTGGAATATAATTTTATTTCAAAAGTTCTACTATTTAATATCTAATCAATTAGGAAATAATTCTATTTCCAAAGATGATACTATGTGAATTATATATTTTATTATATATATTTATAGTCCCTAAATGATACACACGCACACATAAAGATATATTTTAAATGCCTTGCTATAATATATTGTATACACTCAAATTTGGTTTGGAGAAATTAATTAAATACATGATATTTAATTAATAAATCTTAACTCATCTACGTATAAATAAATTGCAAAATTTATTTATTTAGTTCATTTTCTCTAATTATTCTTACCTTAAATTATTTTCTTCATGTCAATTAAATAAACAAATTCAATTAGTTTGTTTTATTTAGTTACCCCCCTATTATTAAATTCAAATTTTAATATTTGAATTTAGGCACATTTCTACTAACTTCTCATCTTCCACCTCATCATGTGTCTCATGAAATTAAATATTCTTAATATTTAACTGGAATTTATCCTCTACAAATTATAACCAATTTGGAACACTTTCTCTTTATCCTCATTTGATTCCTATTCACACTTGGCAGTTTGCTCTTATAAAGTGAACACACTCCTTGATTTTCTCTAACCTCTTCACTTTCAACTATCCATGTAGGATTTGAGAAATGCAAATCCACATAACTCGATCAATACCTGCATGCAAAAGACTTGTCACAGAGAAAGAGAGAGATCAAGATAAGGGTTTGGCTCTCACAATGTGCAAGATTTATTCCAGAAAAATGAAAAGTGCTTATATGAAATACAAGAGATCGATCCTTATAAAAGGAGATCAAAACCTAAAAGGAAAACCTAACCCTAAAGGTGAGTGCATTTAATAATTAATATTAATTATTAAATGACTAATATGTGTGCAAGGCGAAATCTTAAGAGGAGAGTAAAGTTAATTAATTACTTTACTCTAACACCCCCCCTTAAGATGAGCAAGAGTGCAACTACAAACTAGTGCAAGAAAGCAAAAGTAACTACAATGCATGAAAATAAATATGGGTCTCGACAACTAGGCCTGATCAGGTACCCATTTACAAAAGCAATGCAAACTAAATGAAATGGGGTAAAGGAGAAAACCCAGTGGGAACAAAACTCCTCCCCAAAATAGAATGCAAAGAAAGGAATGTGATGTACTAATGAAAGAAGGATAGGAGGTGTATTACATGATACCCCCCATAGACAACTTCTATCATTTATGTACATATACAATGGTCTCCATAGGAGAGATAGAAAGAGAGAAGAAGGCCCCCCACAATGAAGAAACTCCTGTCTCAATGGTAGATGTCTAATGTAGAATCCAAAAAGAGATCCTGAAGTGGTAGATGATATTCCTCCCCTTGGGAAGAAATGGATCCAAAGGATGATGTCGAAGAAACCCTGTGAAGAGTGATGAACCAATCTGTCTCAAGATGTGTGCCATGATAGGATGCTGAAGAAACTCTCTGTCTGAATTGAAACAAATGATGTCAAATCCAAACTGATGTGGAGAATCCTGAAATGCAACCTTTGAATGCACTGATAATGGTGGGTGTACAGTAATAACTTGACTGTCAAGGTAGAGGAGATGAATATCCTCAAAATAATCCTCCAAATCTGCAATATAGGACTCAACAAACAAGAAGGATATGTCTGCAAGATAAGAGTCCAAAGTAGCTATGTCTGGAAGGTGAATGATGCCCTACTACACTGAATCAGGAACAATAGGAGATGCTGGTGAAGTCTCAGTCTGAAGAGTGGGAACATGAATACAAGTCTCTGAACCATCGACACATGCAAGACCTATAAGATACTCAAGCTCCTCTAGAGTACAATTATCATAGGGTATGAAATCTACATCTGCAAGAGGGATGAGACAATCTACAGCGGGATTCTTTGGGAATGGAGAGATATTAGGGTCTCCAAAATTCTCCCAAAGATGTTGCCAAAGTGTGTGAGGACAGTGAATGTCGGATAAAGCACACAAAGTGTCAAAATCAACACTACAACCAATAACCCCTACAATATGATCTCGAATAATAACCCATGCTGATAAACCCCTTGATGTGTCTGGTGCAGGTATGAGATCATATAAATAAGGAAAAATATTGAGCCACTTACAATGTGTAAGTATGCCCTATGCCCATGACTCATAATTGTCCTTATCCAGAAATACAACTGAAGGGTGAGTAGGAAAACCCATTATACTCACTCAAATGAAAATATCTGAAATTGAAACTCTCAACCATAATAAATCATATCAACATAATCCATCCCACACAAATAGATCCCATGTAGGTGCCAGAATGTCCAAGTAATTATACAAAGTGTAAAAACACACAAGGCTGAATTAAATATACTTGGTAAATTATCTGATCAAATAAATTGTAGATCTAGAAAGAACTCTGTAATACCTTTCCAACGCCTATTCGTTTGCACAAAACAGAGCACGGACACAAAAGATACGCCACCGGGAGTGAAAAACTCAAGTTCTAACTTTAACTGGAAAAAACAACTGCAAAACGGAAAAATCAGAAAAAATAACTAGTACCACTAGAATGGCATCAAAACCAGCTTTCTGACGATATTTTGTTTTCAAAAAACCGAGTTCGTATGCAAAAGTTATGACCAAAATGCCAAAACTGCTCCAAAAAAGTTAGAGGGTTAAGCCTGGTGGTTAGGCTAACTGCTAGCATTAACCACTAGCAGTTAACCGCTAGCGGTTAACTGATGGTGGCGCCCATAACTGTGATTTTTTTAAAAAAAATTCAGATTGCGTGCCGTACTAGGCCGTACGACCCAAAAATGAAAAAAATTTGCCTCCCAGAGTCACTGTGTCCGATTTTGAAGATCTGACAGTCGATTTAGGGGTTTTTGGGTGGTCTGAATGGGATGGTGAGGTTTGTTTGGGTTGAAATTGCTCCAAAATTGCAGGTACACTCTGGATCAGGAACCCTCAAAAAACATCAAACCCTCGTAGATCTAACACCGTGAAGCCAAATTTGATGAATTTAATATCAAAATAGGGGTTTTTGGATGTTGCGAGTTCAACGGTGAGGTCTGTTTGAGCTCAAAATGCACCAAAAAAATAAACCCCCTATTCCAAATAAAAACTAGAAAACAAACATAGATCTGATTCAACCAAACCTAGATCTCTAAACCTTTCAAAAATTGAACAAGCTGCAGCAGATCTGGCTTTAATACCATGTAGGATTTGAGAAATGCAAGTCCACAGAACCCGATCAATACCTGCATGCAAAAGACTTGTCACAGAGAAAGAGAGAGATCAAGACAAGGGTTTGGCTCTCACAATGTGCAAGACGTATTCCAGAAAAATGAAAAGTGCTTATATGAAATACAAGAGACCGATCCTTATAAAAATAGATCAAAACCTAAAAGAAAAACCTAATCCTAAAGGTGAGTGCATTTAATAATTAATATTAATTATTAAATGACTAATATGTGTGCAAGGAAAAATCTTAAAAGGATAGTAAAGTTAATTAATTACTTTACTCTAACAGTCCATTCTCTACATCAAATCCAAATTGTTGGTTCCTACCACCTAAGCTTATGTCTTAGAAAAATCTATAAATAGAGCCTCATTTACAACATTTCAGAGATATAGAGAGTTGAGCATAATTAAAGGCTGAAAAATTTTAGAGAGCATTATCATCTTACCATCTTAGCATTAGAATTTTAGTTTTAGCATTGTAGTATATAGTATATTTATCATGGCATTACCATTAGTTGCATCTTAATCAAAGTAGTTTAATTTCATCATTTTAACTATCAATATCACAGAAGCATCTTAATCTTTACATAATCATCTAAAACATTTTAGCAATCATGTAATCTAGGAAGATTTCTTGCATTTCCAACATCTCATTATTTAGGTTGTCATTTGGAAAGTCATGTGCACAAACAACCTGAGAGAAGAATGACTTGAAGAATCCTTGGAGATAGAGGCCAGTGAGATGCAATTGGAGAGTTTGTTTGTTTCAATTCAATTTGATTATTTTTTGAATTCTCTAATATAATGTTTCATTGGTCTGTTGTATTAATTTATTATGTACTCAAATTATTCATACACACACAAATTGGCACCCATAGTGGGGGCTAGTCGTATTTTTTTAATATCTTCTGGCAAGTTTTTGTGAATGGGTTTCATCATGAATTTTGATGTAGTGCACTTCTGGCTTCTTTTAGTGCATAGGTGGTGAATTTTGACACATCCATGGTCTATTATACCACATATGTGACATCTTTTAGTGTATCTTCCTCTTCTTTTAGCGCATCTACATGATTTAGTTTCATTTTTGTGTTTTCTAGAATAAAACATAAAGCTTGTTTAGTAGTGCATCTACAACCTGTTTTAGTGCATACACTCTTATCTATAGGAATTCAAAATAATGGGAACTGATATATTTGTTTTTGTTTTGCAGGTGCTCTATACGATGTCAAAGACATTATCTAAGACTAATAATGGTGTTTCCAGGGGCTGGAATTATTTTTCCTTTGATTAAATTAGACATCTAGTTTAATTACAAGGTTAATGGACACCATGTATGTTGTTTTTTTAAAGTGATATGACTATCCTCTTTTCTCTACTTGGTGACAAAAATTCCTGATTCACTCTTTCATTTTATTGCAATAGCACCTTTAGAAGGTCTTCTATAGTGGGAAAAAGTACTCACCCTACAAGAACGACCTACGTGGGAACAACTAAAGACAAGCATTCCAACCCACTATAAGCAAGTGTGATTATGATGAAAGTCACATTCAACAATAGTGTGCATTGATAACCATCCCCAAAGCCTTTTTTCTAAAGGTTGGGAGGTCTCCTAAGGGAGTTTATCATCTATCACACCAAACAAAAGCCCTTACTAAAAACTTTAAGTGTAGTAGCTAGTCGAGTCAGTTCTCAAACATTATAATATTCATAGTGCAAGGGGAGGGAAGAATCTTCCCCCAAGGTACTCACCATATAACTACTAAGGATTTCTAGCCAAAAGTGAAGGAATTGACTTTTGTTTAAGACCTGAAAATGGAAAAAGCATGGGCGCCCTCTAGGGGGTGACATGGTTGTGTGAGCTGACGTAATTCTAAGATGTGGGTTGTGATTTTATAATGACCCTTGACATTAGAAGAGTGACTGATCTATTTTCTATTGTTCAATACCAATTGAAATCAAAGGGATCAGATCAGATCCTAGAACATACACTTGATGTTTAAATCATAGCATGAAAAAAAATATTTTACTAATTGCTTCTATGCTTAAAATCACTATTCAGAAAATCATCCATCCATTAGAACACTCAATTCATTGATTCAAAACAAGAAAAACCAAGCAAACTTTCAAAACAGTGACCATTTGTAGTTTAGCACACAAACCTTCTATTCTGGCACATTTAATCCATCTTTCAACACATCTAGAATTTTTTTTAAAGTATTCACCTCATCTTTCAGTTCATATAGACCATATTTTGGCACATTCATTTCATCTTTCAATGCATAATTTTCCTACTTTGGCCCATCTAGGGGATAGTCTAGCACATAGGCTCTATTTTAGTGCATCTACCACATTTTTTAGTGCATCTACCACATTTTTTAGTGCATCTATCTAATTCATAAACAAAGAGTTAATTTGGATGTCTGTTAGTTAACTTGAATCACATTTAGGGGTTCTTTCTAGAGTAGAGATCATTCCTCATTACAAAATCAATTTTTATCTTGAAGAAACTAGCTTTTGCAAGTGAAATTCCTTTAACTAAACTTGGATCAAACAAATTAAAGTGCCTAATCATCCAATCTCATCTCTTATTGTTAGCTAAGTTTCATCATTAAGATCTATCATCCTTCATCATGAAAGAAACACTTTACACCATATTATACCTTAGTCTGATTAATAGGACCTATCATCCTATTTGACTTAGGCATTTAATTGGCACTCCTTATACAAAGATCAAAGTATAGAAAACCTTTATCATTTGCATTCCCATTTTAACAGGAGCCCAAAAATAAAAACTCAAGGAAAAAGAAGCAAAAACCCAAACCATCATGGTAGAAGATGAAGAAAACCTTTTTCATAGATTTCACCAACTTGACATAGATGAGATAACTGATGAGGGCATTCAAAAAGCTCAACAAAACTATAAATTTCACAAGTTCATGGAGAAAATTATGGAAAAATATGGGGAGAAATACTTTTTGATGCTGAAAAACCAAGGTGTGAAACTACCCAATGATTTTTATATAAACCAATTGAAAGAAACTCCTAAGAAAATAGAATTTGATTAACGAAATATAGATCCAATAAATCCTTTAACTCAACAAATGCAAAATATTCAACAAAAAATCCAAGAACTGAAAAGGGGAACAACAAAAAGATATTTTCTATAAGACATTTGTCCCTATCCCTTTGACAGAAGGGTGAACATGATGCCTTTTCAACAAAATTGTGAATTTCCAAGATATGACAAATATAATGACAAAACTAACCCTCAAGATCATATAAGAGAATTTTTCACCATGAGCTTGAAATTTGCACATGAAGAGACCTATCTAATGAGATTATTTCCATGAAGTTTGGGTGTTCAATGCATGGAATGGTTTTCAAAACTCCCACTAGGTTATCATTTGAAGAGCTGGTAAATAACTTTATCACCCAACATTCCTACAACATTCAACATGAAATAACTATGAAGGATATTTGTAACACAAAACAAAAAAAATGGTGAATTATTTATTACACTTTTATAAAGATGAAGATGATTATTTGATAGATATGCTCGTCCTATACTTGTGGAAGAAAATATGGAAATCTTCATTGACAACCTCAATAGTGAGCTAAGTTATAGACTTCAATTACAATGTCGACCTAGTTTTGAAAAGATGATTGAAAATGGACTTAAAATTGAGGAAGACATAGTTAAAAGAGGGGTATTAAAAATCTATAACAAAGTACCAAACACTATAAACTCTTTTAATCATCATAGCAACAATGAAAAATCTAAATTCTAGACAAGAAATAAAAATGTTGGTAATGATGGTGTAGCTGCTATGCATAACACAAAACGAGTATTCAATTTATCAAGTATTACACCAAAAAAATATCAAAATAGCAATGAATCCTAACCAACTCCATGACCATATCAAACACCATCAAATCATAGAAAATTCACAGCTTTGGGATAGTCACTTGAATTAGCATTAAAAAATCTTCTTGATAACAAACTTATAACATTACCAGATGCACGGTATTTTGAATCAAGAGTTAAGCCATCATGGTGGAGCAATGCATATTACTATGATTTTCATAGAAAAAAATTTCATAAAAAAAATTATTGTATGCAATTAAAATATTTGGTGCAACACCTGATAGATAGACATGAAATATCAATAGAAGGACCTCAAACAAATGTTGGTCATGGAGCATTTAAAAATACTTTACCCAACTATGAAAAAGGAGAATCCTCTTCTATGAAAAAAGTGAAGAATGTGAATTATGTTTACGATATTACCATCTATCACATTTTTATAGTTGATAATCAAATCAATGCCATCAAGATCAATGATAAACAAGACAATGTTGCACCTGATAATCAAATAAATGACATCAAAATCAAGAATAAACAACACATTGTTGTAGCTAATAATCAAATCAATGAAAAAAAATATATATAGTTGATAATAAAATCAATGTCACCAAAATCAATGATAAACAAAACAATCTACAAGTTAATGTGACCACAAGAGTGTAGTCCAAGTTTGTATTGAGAGGAGGTTTATCTAAAACACCTACTACCCCTTCAAATAAATACAATATCATAGAATAACTACAAAATATCCCAACACAAATATCCATTTTGGAACCTCTTAAAATTTCACCAACCCAGTTAGGATATTCTAGAGAAGGCTTTAGTGCACGCCACAGTACCAACCAATTTAGAAGTTTGTTAATTCCAAGCCATGATGGGACATTTGATTGTACCCCATTGTTTATCATTCTTAGAAAATGATGATGTATCCCTCACTCATCTACATAACGCTCCACTTCATATTGAGGTTCTGATCCATAAACATCGGATCAAACATGTTTTAATAGATGGAGGAGCCAGTCTAAATATATGCACCTTAAAGCCTATCTGTGCATTGGGATTTTTTAGAAAATGAAATAGATTCTAGAAGAAATATCACCATAAACGCTTATGATGATGAAGAAAGATCCTCTCAAGGACTAATAGTGTTGCCAATTCAAGTGGGACCACTTCAAAAAGGCATAATATTCCAATTTTTAGACAAGGAATTGACCTACAACATAATCTTGGGTTGACCTTGGATCCATGAAATAAAAGAAATGCCATCAACATACCATCAATGCTAAAAATTCCCTTATAATGGACAAGAAATCACAATTTCAGAAAATTCTAATAATCCATAATACTGTAACACTCTCAATATGGTCCAAGATGTCTTTGTCCCACAAAAAAAGGAATCCCTCACTTCTACTTCCTCGAGTGATGAAGGCCAACATACTTCTACTTCCTCAAGCAATGAAAGGTAACTAAATTCCTTGTCAATATAATTTGAGAAAAAGATTCAGTTAAAAGACATGGGTGAATATTCTTTTGAGTAGTCCTTATGTCTATCACAACTACAACCTTCTCCAAAATAATATAGACAACCATCAACATCTAAATAAGAATCTTCACAACCCATCACTATCTTTGATGGTAAATTTGTAAAATCAGGTACCCTAGCTCATGAATCTAAAGACAAAGACATTCTAAATTGGCTTTACAAAGATGAAGAATCCCAAGTAGCAACTTACAAGATTCCAATAGAGCAATATGGTAAAGGGTCCAAGATCTTCGAAAAGATGGGATATGAAGGAAAAATTCCTATTGGAAAACAAAAATAAGGTATTTTGGAACCAATCCAAACTATCACACTCAATGAAAAAGACATGATAGGATTAGGATACGAAGAAGAGACAAAAGAAGAATAAATTTAGAAGGTTTTTGAATGAATCCTCCAATTGCAAGCTAGCTCCAAACTAGACTCAAATGAATATGAATGGGATTCACTATCTAAACAATCTTATCAAGATAATGAAATTGATGTGATAAATAGATATGCACCCCATATGTATGGAGGGACAAAGTTCAGGGTCTATACCATTTGAATTTCGATCACAACATATCGATAGCTCTGGTGAGGATGATCAAACATCGAGTGAGATAGATGATTCAACGGAGAGTAACATTATAGACCTTGACATTGCTACCAAACACCTTGAAATTTCCATCATGACCCTCACCATCCTAGATCTTGACCAACTCGATGATCACTTACCTTTAATACATCTTGAACTCATTGACTAAGAACAAATTGAGCCTCTTGATATCCTTATCTTTTTAGATGATAATTCCATTGTCAATTTCCTTTGTTCTACAAATCAAGAAACAAGTTCCATGAATGAATTTCATAATAAAGCTTCGAACAAGGGGAGTGCCAAATATTTTACCTATAAAATGAAGAATACAAAAAAATTGATCTAATGGTGAAAACCATGCAATGATAGTATTAGATCATGAAAAAGTAAAAATAAAGAGTGTATCCAATGGTGAAAACCTCTCTAAGGCATTGAAGAATGAGAGATTTGACACTCTTCTTGAGCATTATGAAGAAAGATCTTCAGTATTGGTTGAAACTACATAATCCATAAACATCGGTATTGTAGAAACAACAAAGATCATACACCTAGTGGCATCAATAATAGATCAATAAAAGCCAAATTTCATCAAATTATTTGAAGAAAGACAAATAAATTTTGCTTGGTCTTATGCTAATATGCCAGGAATAGAACCAGATTTAATAATGCATCATTTATCCATAAATTATGAGTGAAGCCAGTAAAGAAGAAACTGAGAAAAATGCATCCACACATCGCCCTACTAGTGGAAGAAGAATTAAAGAAACTATTAAATGTGGGGCCCATCCTTCCAATTGAATATGTAGAATGGATTTCAAACATTGTACCTGTATCCAAACTAGACAACAATATCAAAATATGCATAAATTTAAGGGATCTTAACAAGTCTTGTCCAATGGATGACTTTCCTTTGCCCAACATAGACATCATTGTGGATTTAATAGTAGGACATGCTATGATATCATGCATGGATGATTTTTTAGGCTATAATAAAATCAATATTACACCATAAGATCAATACAAAACAACTTTCACATGTCCATGGTGTACATTTTTTTGGAATATCATGCTGGTGTAGGAGCACCTTAAGGTCTTTTGAAAGGTCTTAAAAAACTTTGGCTTGTAGGTGGTTCTAGCCAACCACCAAGGTAATAAGTACTATTTCATAAAGTCCAAAGGTTGATTTGGTGTGTGTGGTGGCAAGTTTGTGTAGAGTCTTGGGTTTTGTGTATGCTTAGGATATCCTGCTAAGTCATCATGACAACATCTCCTAAACACTAGGAAGCATTTATGTTGTTCTAAGCCCAACCCAAGGGTCCCAACATGTGGGGATAGGATATATAAGGTCTGAAAAACCCTAACCTAACAGGGGAGAAAGAGTTGGAAGTACTATTGTATGGATTGTGTCTTCAAAAGAATAAGTTTTTTTGACTGTGTGGTTGAAACAGGGCCTTGATCCAGTCAATTAATGGATTGAAAGGATTGAACTAATGCATTGAATCTTTAATTTGTGAAATGCAACTAATTTTTGTGGCATTGGTTTAAATTTTGGCATGACTAGTTAACAGTTTGTAAATTCTTTGTGTTCATCTATTTCACTACTTGGTTCAGGGCCAGTTTTGTAAAAGATGCACCCCACTTGAATTCTCTTGGCTGAACTTCCATGACCTCTTGGAATCAAGTAGGGGACCTTGTATATAGTTTAAATATGGTCTATGGAGTATTTTTTTGTAAGAGAGCTATTAATTCCATCAAGCTCTAGGCGAGTGTAGGGGCATTCTGGCTAGGTGCTTGAACGAAAAAGAAGTAAGAGGGCTTGCTTAACATATTGGTTTGTGCCAATAAATGGTGTAGAGGTGTATGGTTATGTGACTTGGACATGTGTATGCAAGGAGAAGTGCAGACGATGCCATTAAAGCACTCAATTAAGTTAAATAAACCAGATTGTGTCACATTCCCTAAAAACCCTTGAAAATAGGGGTTTGGTGACAGACCTATGTACAGACACCAAGAAGGTCTAAAACCTAGGAAATATTGGAGCCTAGGAGGTCTATAGAGAGAATCCCTAAATATTTTGGGGGTTTGTTAAGGAATTCTTGGGGTTATTCCAAGAGCACTAGTTTTAGGAGGCCTAATTGACCCAAAAGGCTACAAGGCCTAAAACCAAGGTTTACATGAATTCAATGGAAAAATGAAGAAGGAATCCAACAAGATGGATCCGAGTGATGTAAGATAAACTAAGGAATAGTTGGAAGACCCATTTCTAGTCCCAAGAATGGCTTGGGGAATGTTGTGGCAAAGTTGAGCCCAAAGGTGCTTAGTAGGGGTGTGAGAGCAAAGGTGAGTGTTTGAAGTTGGTGGAAAGTTATATAAGGAGATAGGGGTCTTAGAAGTGACCTCTGAGTAGGGTAGAGAAGAATTCCCTAGTAAGACCAAAGAGTAGGTCTTAGAAAGAGAAAATGTGCTCTTGAGAGATAGTACTCCCAATCACATGCCTTTTGGATTAAATAATGTAGGAGCAACTTATTAGCATGCAATGACAACAATATTTCATGACATGATGCACAAATCTATGGAGGATAAACTCTTTGGATTAAATATGTGGATGACTTGTTAGAAAAATAATTCACAAGAGATGGACATCTAGAAATCTTGGATAAACTCTTTAACTGATTGGAAAAGTTCAATGCATGGTTAAATCCAAAGAAGTGTGTATTCAGAGTAACATCAGAAAAAATATTAGGATACATAGTCTCAACCAAAGGCATCAAAGTAGATCTCACTTAAGTCAAAGAAATAATGGAAATTCCACCTCCTAAGAACATTAACCAACTAAGATATCTATAAGGAAGATTCCCATCGATCTCAAGATTCATTGTGCAACTGGTGGATAAGTCTCATCCTTTTACTTATGATGATGAATCCACTGGTATTGGTACCACCAACAAAGGGAAAAAACCTTTTACTCTATATATCAACTACTAAGGTATGTTTGGGAGATTTTCTAGCACAAGAAGATTCCATAGGAAAAGAAAAGGTTATCTACTACATCAACAAAACATTGAATGGATATGAAATTAACTATACATTCATTGAAAAATCTTATTTGGAAGTGGTGTTTGCTACTCAACAATTGTGACACTATATGTTAACCTATACCATCAAACTCATAGAAAAGATAGATACCTTAAAATATCTACTCAACAAAGCCAAGCTAATAGGAATACTAGCAAAGTGGGTGATGATATTGAGAGAATTTGGCATTCAGTATGTAGATAGAAGAGAAATAAAGGGCCAAGAGATAGAAAATTAGTTAGTTGAAGTACCATTGAAAGATCACCATCCTATGAAAATTGAATTTCTAGATTTTGATGTCCTCACAATAACACCACAACAGTATATATTATACTTTGATGGATCTTACACTCAACATGGATCGAGTGTTGGAATCCTATTCATTACTCCTCAAGGACACACTATCCCAAGATCTTACAGGTTGATGTTTCCTTGCACAACAACATGATAGATTATGAATCACTAATCGTTGGTATCAAGGTAGCAGTGGAATGGAAAATCATAGAATTACAGGTTTATGGAGATTCTCAATTAGTCATAAATTGGGTTAATTATGACTATTAAAAAGAAGATGACAAGTTGATGTCATATAAAAGAATGGTAGATGACTTCAATAAATACTTTGCTGAGATCAAATTTGAAAAAATTCTAAGAGTCGACAACAAATCTATGGATTCCATGGAAACCATTACTTCCCTTCTAAAAATACCAGAAAACTAAAGTCATTATGAATTCATGGTGGAACAATTATTTACTCCTCACTATGACAATCTTGAATCCCAAGTCATGTACCATCTAGTTGATGTTGATTATTCAATCTATGGGAATATTTATACTTATCTGAGAGATAATATCCTTCCACCTAATCTATCCCAAAACCAAAAACATGAATTTATCCATCAAGCAGCCTGACACACCCTAGTATCTGATAAACTTTATCAATGAGGTCTCAATGTTACTCTACTTTGATGTCTTGAACATAACAAATCTAAAACTTCAGGTTATGAGAAGTTCATGAAGGTATTTGTGGTACTCATTCAAGTGGTCTTACTCTAGCTAAGAAACTCCTATGCTTGGGATATTATTGGTCGAACATGGAGAAATAATCATTTAAAATTGTTAAGAAGTGCAAGAAGTGTCAAGTCCATGAAAATCTCATACATGCACCGATGTAGAAGTTGCAACCATTCACATCAACCTAGCCTTTTTTCCAATGAGGAATTGATCTTATGGGTAAGATTCATCCATCTTCCTCTAATGGACATAAATTCATAACCACAACGATTGAGTATTTCACAAAGTGGATTGAAGTTGTCCCATTAACCATAATCACTGGTAAACAAATTGCCTCTTTCATCCTAAACTATATTATTTTTCAATATGACATCCCTAGTTCTATTATCACTAACAATGGTAAACCCTTCAAAAACTAGGATGTGCAAGAAATTTGTGAAAAATTCCATATCCAACATTGATTTTCCACAACCTATTACCCTCAAGGGAATGACCAAGTAGAAGCCTCAAATAAGACCATTTTGAAAATCCTAAAGAAAATTGTCAACGATGTTGGACGTCACTGACACATTCAACTAAACCATGCTTTGTGGGCATACCATAATATCATTTGCACCCCAATAGGAGCCGCACCATATTCTATTGTATATGAATCAGAGGAAATTTTACTTATTGAGGTTGAGTTACCTTCACTCTGAGTTTCATTGAAAGGAATCATTTTAGAGGAAGACTATCAAAAATCTAGACTACAGGAGTTGGAATTGTTATATGAACGTCGTTAGCATGTTGTTGATCATATGAAATATTATCAACAAAGAATGTAAAGGAGATATAACCATAAGGTAATACCAAGAACATTTTAGGTTGGAAACTTGGTACTAAAAGAGAATCCTTGTAATCAACAAGATCAAGAAAAGAAGGGAAAATGTGAACCTAATTGGCTAGGTCCTTTTGCCATTGTATTAGTTTATGGATCTGGAGCATATCAATTATCTACACCTGAGGGGGACCTATTTAAATAACCTATCAACACCCTTCATCTCAAGAAGTTTTACACATAACTCATTTAGTGCACATTTCAAAATTTTGAAAAATCCAAAAATAGTAAAAAAAAACAAAATCCAAATACATGTAAAAAGGAAAAAGTACCAAAAAAAAAGAAAAAAAGAGAACATGTCAAAAAAATCATAAAATCATAAAAATTCCAATAAAAATAAGTAGTGAAAACTTGGCAAGAGGCGCTATTTGTGGTAGATTGGCTTTTCCATCTATTGGAATGTATTTCAACCAATCGTTTTTCACCATCACTATGCCTAATCATCATAAAAAATCTCATGTACATATATGGACGTCACAGTCATGTCTCATCCTAGCTTTGTTATCATTATGCATATTCATAATAGATGGTTGGTTTCTCACTAGGGGTAAAATCGTGAACTCATTGGG
This sequence comes from Sequoiadendron giganteum, assembly GCA_007115665.2. Lineage (NCBI taxonomy): Eukaryota > Viridiplantae > Streptophyta > Pinopsida > Cupressales > Cupressaceae > Sequoiadendron > Sequoiadendron giganteum. The sequence continues at coordinate 354,757,843 of CM021106.1, read as the reverse complement.
GGAAATCTACTTCGAGCTTAAAACAATAGACAAACAAACAACAGTCAAACAATATAGAAAACATAACAATTACAAAAAAAATCAACGTTGAAAATCAATCACAATATTTCAAAAAAAACCAACCATCCAAATCAGCAACAATATCACTAAAATAAATCTTAAATCTTAGTGGATGATGTTCTTCTGAAGCATGGTTTAGTCACTTTACCATGAATGTTCAATTTTTATATCTTGATTTTATTATTATTTCTCTAGAGCAACTCAAGGATGTCGTAAACTAGAGGAGCTAGGATGGAGTATGATTTTTCTTTGTTTTTGTCTGTGAGTTAATAATTACTACTATGTAAATTTTTCACAAGATATTCTCTACAAATTATCATTGATGATGTTCCAAATTTGCATAGGAAAATGATTAACTCTTGTTTGTTTTATGCAAGCAATACTTAGGTCATCTTGGTTCAATTATTCATAAATATTTTTACTACCTTACAATATAAAAACTCAATAGAATTTGTACTTAGGTCATCCTGGTATGATTATGCCATCAATGTTTGTACTAACTTTCAACATATTAAAAGCTCAATGATGATACCAATCACATAAAAATGGCTGACAAGAATGACAACATTGCATATTTAGATTTGCATGGTTAAGATAGATTGCATCCATATTAGTTTTGCACCTACATTTTAGATTTTCCAAGGCTTGAAAATTTCAAAACAATTCTATCTCTCTCATTAAAAGATTGAGTAAATTTGACATTAACAAAAACAAGATCAATCACATATAGTTGGATAAGAATTATCATATCATACATACATTAAAAATAATTACCATATCATATATTCATCCATGCATTAGATCACATATTCACATTAGAAAAATACAAAAAAAAAAAAAGTGCATTACATCTCATTTGTATAATCAAATCCATCCCATATAGCATAAAATGCCATTCATAAATAATATAGCATCATCATCAATGCATCATAATTTCATTATTGCATCCACACATAACCATGGCATAATCATATAAGCATCACATAGCATATAGAATAGAAATCAAATGCATTCACCATAAATATTCATCATAAAAGCATGTAGATAACATATAGATAAATAGTATCCACTACATCTCATATAATCTCAAAATAATCAATGTCAAGTGTACAATGATATCATAAAACATGTAGAGATACATCATCAAATGTTAGATTATCATAAATTCCTTGACTAAAAAAATGTAAAAATCAAGTATAAATACACCAGATATGAACACAAGGCTATGTGTTGCTCCCTCCAGATGTTGTCGGCCTAACTAAGCCTATTGTTGCACCACCAGATGGACCTATACCTGGATCCCTATGTTGGAGGGCACAACACAACTAAGAAGGGGTTGAATCAGTTGTATCAAATTATTTACTTCTTAACTTAATTAATTCCCTTTTATCTTCAATCTGTTATTAAGTATGAACAATGAAAATGAAGCTAAAAAAACACAACACCAAAGACATTATATTTACATTCAAAACTCTAATGAGGGAAAAACCACGGTGAGGATTAGCTCAGATTATAGTATTAAAGCAATGCTAGATAAAAAAGGCTCATTGCAAGAGGGATCACTACCCAAATAAAAAGGCTCACTACCCAAGTCAAGGGCTCATTGCCTTAGGACTCACTATCCAAAAGAGAGGCTCACTACCTACAAACAATATAAAGAAAAGGAAAAAGATCCACCACTAGGAGTTCCACACACTTCGCAACTTGATCAGAAGATTATGAATACAATAAAGTACTGCTGCCACAATTCTCTCTTCCACACTCTATTTTTCACACTTGTTCACACACTCTGCTCTTGCTCGAATCGAGTGATGGATGGCTATTAATTTTGCTACAACTTATATTTATACCTTCTTCAACCTCAAGCACATTCTCCAAGGTTGGCTATACAATTTCATTTTACAAATTCAAACTAGGTCAACTACTCAACAATCCTACGGTGGATAAGAATGTGAGGGGACCAAATACATATTTAATTTAGGGCCCAAACAACATCTTGGATCATGTACATGGGTATGTGCAGGATCATCATGGAAAAAATAGTCCCTTAAGTGGCAATAAAATTCAAAAAATCAGAGCTAGGCAACTTGACATAAAAATTTGAATAAGTGATCTATATTATTTTAAAAATATGTAACAATAGAATCTATAGAAAATTGAATTTAGTTTCTAAACTACTAGGTTTATTTTATTTTATTTTAAACTATTTGGTGAAAATTTGAAATTTCAATGCAGTAGTACTTAAATTTCAACGAAAAAATAAGAAGTACATGTTTGCCTAACCACCCTAACCACAATAAATTGATAATATTTTATTTATAATATTTTTAGATAATAGTTGGGGACTCATATCTCGATGTGATGCATATTTTTTCTAATTTTTTTCCAAGTAAATAATTTATTACGTTTTTTTTATTATAAATTTTTAAAAATATTAAAACTTGTATGTCTAACCACTTTACCTTGGTCAAAACTTCATGAAATTCTTTTTTTTTTTATTCCTATAGTATGTAAAGCATATAATGTGACACATATTTCAGATTCAAAAAATTTGATACCATTTGAAAGTTATAGATGTTTATCAATCAGCCTATCAATCAGGACTTTACTCGTAATTCAAATAGAAAATGAATAATAATTATTTATTAAATTCAAAGTAAAGCATAATTTATATTGGTGGAAAGCTAGGAATATCTTTTAAAAACCCTTTTCATTTCATCAATTTTGGATAAAAAAAAAGTCATCAACCACATGGGCCATCATATCACTTAGATATCACCACGTTTTGGCCCATCATGATCCTGCACATACGTACACACTTCCTCAAGTTGATGCAAAAGACAAATGTAACATGTAGACACTAGGTCGGCCAAACGTAATGAAAACACTAATGTTCTTTGAAGTACATGCATCTTCAACAAGATAAACACATGAATTTATCAACACGATTCATTGGTCATTTTACCATCTTTGAGGACAACTCAGATACATTTGCAACAACTTCAACAAAATTTATTTGCAGGGAAGACTTCACCATTTCAATTAGGATAACCAGAAAAAACATAGAGACTCTAGCACAAGTCTTCTAGAGTGCCAAACGACAAGCCATTTTGTTAGAACATAGAAATAATTAGAAGGAGTAATCTCCCAGATCCACAAGATCTGAAACCAAATACCAAAAGACTGCAAAGTCAAAATATTTCTCATAATCAATAACTAGATAATTTTGGCAAACTAGTTCACACACCGGTGAACAAAACTTTTACTCTCCATCAAACTAGAAATTGAAACTCAAAATATATAATCTATTTAAGCTTATGAACACACCTATAAATTTGTATAGGAATTGGGTTAGCACAAGAAAAATGTGGACCACAATATTGGAGCACACTCAAAACACACTTCAACACAATTTTCATTATTTCTCAAATTTTCTCAAAAGTAGATGGAAAAATCCAGCTTACTCAACTTGTATAGTGTTGAAATCAATGAAAACATTAATGGAAACACCACGGGACACATCGATACTTGCAACAATCTCCCCCTTTGTCATTGATGGCAACACATAATGTGAAAACCCATCAAATATAGTATACATGATTTTGAGAAGTGATAATCTGCCAAGAATAAAGTTTTCACATGATTCTCTCTCCCACATCCTACATGATTTATAGAAGTGACAACTTTCCAAGCATAATATTTTCACATGATTCTCTCCCCCCCTTTGACACCAATGGAAAAGTAAATTATTTCCAAACAAATTTTTGTTCACTCCCCCTAAGGAGAACATCGACATCACATACTAAAACAATGCACTTATCTACTCCCCGTAAAGAGTAGACCTCAATCATCAGTCTAGAAAAAAAGAGTTTGTGAATCCATTAGATTGATGCACCTCCATGTGCTCTTAGCTCAAAGAAGGAGGGGTAGAAACACCTAGCTTCCCTCTAAGGTACTCAAAAGTATCCCTTGGAAGGGCTTTAGTGAATATTTCTACAACTTTTTCTTTGGTAGGTACATATTCAAGTCTAACTTCATTCCTCAATACCGTCTCCCTCAAGAAGTGATACTTGATAGAGATATGCTTTGTTCTAGAATGCATCATTGGATTATTTGAAATTTTTATAGCACTTTTATTGGCACAATAGATAGAAGTAGGTTCATCACTTACCATACCTATGTCCATCAAAGTTTTCTTCATCCAAATTACTTGTGTACAACAAGATGTTGCTGCAATATACTCAATTTCTGTAGTGGATAAGGAAACTAAATCCTGCTTCTTGTTCAACCATGAAACTAATCTTCCTCCAAGAAAGAATTATCCTCCACTTGTACTATTTTTATCATCTACACATCCAACCCAATCAACATCAGTGTAGGCATTCAAGGTGAAATCATTGTCCTTTGGATACCATAGTCCATAGTTTGGGGTTCCTTTAAAATATATGAATATCCTCTTCATAGCTTTAACATGTGCTTCCTTTGTTTTTTCTTGAAATATTGCAACTAAACATACTGCATACATAATTTCTAGTCTAGTACTAGTAAGATACAAAATTCTACCAATCATGGATCTGTACATGCTATGATCAACTTTAGCAGATTCATCATCCTTAATTATCTTGCATCCAGTTACCATAGGGGTACACACCGGTTTAGATTCATCCATTCCAAACTTATTTAACAATTCCTTTACATACTTGGATTGTGAAATGAATATCCCTTTGTCAGCTTGATTAACTTGAAGTCCAAGGAAGAAATTTACTTCACCAATCATAGAAATTTCAAATTATCTTTGCATCTCTTCATTAAACATCTTATGCATACCTTCATTACCACCAAAAATGATGCCATCAACATAAACCACAACTATCAAAATCTTGTCTTTCTCAACCTTGAAGTAAATATTGGTGTATGTGGATCCTTTATTGAATCCTTTCTTTATCAAGTATCTATCCAATCTTGCATACCAAGCTCTAGGATCTTGCTTCAACCCATATAATGATTTATTTAACTTACAAACCATGTCTAGTTTGTCTAATAGTGAAAAACCTTCTGGTTGCTCCATATATACCTCTTCTTCTAATTCTCTATTTAGAAATGCATATTAGACATCCATCTCATATACTTTGAAGTCTTTATGATATTAAATTCCAAGAACGTCCAAATGGCTTCCATCCCTGCTAGAGGTGCAAAATTTTCTTCAAAATATATTCCTTCAACCTATGAATATTCTTTACATACAATTCTTGCTTTATTCCTTACTAATTCACCATCTTCATTTCATTTGTTTCTAAATACCCATTTAGAACCAATTACATTCTTGTTTGTTGGTTTAGGGACTAGTTCCCATGTCTCATTCTTCTCTATTTGTTGTAGTTCCTCTTTCATTTCTCTAGCCCAACTTTCATCATCACATGCTTCATTCACAATCTCAGATTCTATTTTAGAAATTAAACATAAGTTTACCTCAACCACTTTTCTTCTTGTCTTCACTCCTTCACTTTTGTCTATAATTATATGTTCATATAGATAATTTTTTTGAACATATTTAGGAGTCTTGGGTGTAGGTTCCAAAATTTATTCTTCTCCTTCACTTTGTTGCTTCTCTTATTTTTATTCTACTTGTATTTGCACATAGATAGACTCATCAGGTTCAACTTTAGTTATTTCTACCAGTTTATACATAGCTTTACCAACCTCCACATTTGTATTTTCAATGATTTTCCTCATTCTCTTATTAAAACATTTGTAATCCTTACTATTATTTGAATATCTAAGGAAAATTCCTTCATCACATCTAGCATCAAATTTTCCAAGATTTTCTTGATCTCTTCTAATGTAACATCGACTACCAAATACCTTAAAGTAATTTACAGTAGGATTCTTACAAGTTCATAACTCATAAGGAGTCTTAGTGTTTTTACCTCTGACTTGAAATCTATTAAGAATGTAAAAAATAGTGTGAATAGCTTCTCTCCAACACATATTAGGGATATTTTCTTCTTTGATTATAGTTTTGGTAGCCTCTTGCACAATTTGGTTCTTTCTTTATACAACTCCATTATGTTGTGGGGTTCTAGGGGAAAAATAATGTCTTTTTATACAATGCTCCTCACAAAATGCATTGAACTCACCAGATGTAAAATCTCAACCTCTATTAGATCTAAGATATTTTATTCTTAGGCTTGCCTCATTTTCTACTCTTTCCTTAAACACCTTGAATCTATCAAGAGCTTGAGAATTTTCTCTAAGAAATGTAACCCATGTTATCCTAGAGTATTCATCAATTAAAAGCATAAAGTAACTATCACCATTTATGCTTCCTATTCTTGTAGGATCATAGAGGGCTATATAAAGTAATTCTAGCATTCTAGTAGATGATTGATCTTTCATTTTAAAGATGTTCCTTGTCTATTTTCCCATATGATAACTTATGTAGATTGAATTTGAAGGCCTTATGATTCTAGGAAGATCTCTCACAACTTCTCTAGAATTGATCCTAACAAGATTATCAAAATTCACGTGTCCCATCCTCTAGTGCCAGATCCAACTCTCACTAATTTGCGAAACAAAACATTAACCATCACCACATTTGAGTTGATAGATGTTTCCATGAGTTCTTCTTCTAGCTACAACCATAGTTCCAAATCCTTTTCTGATCTCACAAGTGTTATGCTAAAACACAAGCTTAAAACCTTTGTAGCACATTTCTCCAACACTTAAGAGATTATGCCTTAAACCCTTTAGATAATATAAATCATCAGTGTTATGTTGTTCATTAAAGATAATTGTTCCTTTACCAACAATATAAGCACCAGAATCATCTCCAAACATGACTATGTCTCCATAATACTTATCAAGTTTAGTGAAATTACTCTTATCTCTAGTCATATGATTTGAACATCTATTGTCAATTACCCAAAATTCTTCATCCTCTCTAGCATGATGATTAATTACCAAAGTACCTTTTGATTCATCCTTCTTACACTCTGCACTAGGTTATTTTGCATATTTATTTTCTAGGGCCAGAAACAAACATTCATCTTTTTCTTGCTTAAGGTCAGATTCATCATCAGAGATTCTTGTATCTTACTTAACATAATACAACTTCTTGAACTTCCTATCTTTCTTATCCTTAGAATTATTGTTATTATCCTTATTATTATTTTGTGTAGCTCTATTAGGACATCTTGATGCATAATGACCAATATTTCCACAACTAAAACACTTAAAGGGCAACTTACCTTTGTATTTACCAGTACATTTCTTCAATCTCCTTGTGATATTTTATTCCAAATATTTTGCATCATCATCATCATTAAAATCATCTTCTATATTCATGGATTTAAAGGTTGTTTCAGTATTTTACTTATCTCTTGTAAACTTTCTCATCTCAAATGTAGTCAAGACACCAAATAGATGTTCCTTAGTGAATGTCTTTAGATCATACGATTCTTTAAGTGCAAATACTTTTTCACTATAATTTTTGGTAAAATCATCAAGATCTTCTCAATTATATCTTCATCCTTCATGGTACCACCTTGATTCTTGATTTCAATTGTTATAGTTTCAACTCTTTGATAATAACTTGCAATATCCTCTCCATCTTCCATTCTTAGATTCTCAAAAATTTCCTTAGCAATTAGTTTCCTTGAAAATTTTACTCTCTCATTTCCTTCATAAATTTCTTTCAATTTTGTCCAAATTTCATTTGTAGTAGCTAAAGAAATAACTTTCAATTTTTTAGTTTTAGATAATGCACTAATTATAGAAAAAAAATCTCTTTCATTTTCTTCAAAAGCTGCAACCTCATCAATAGAGGAAGGTTTGGATGTTGGAATCACATAATTTGTCTCCACAACTTTCAAGGTATTAAAATTGAGTGAACTTAGATAATTTCTCATCTGCTCTTTGTAGTCACTGTAATCAGCTCCATCAAACATAGGAAGTTGAAACTTGTGCTCCATTTGATCTACCTCAAGCACCTAATCTTTTCACTAAGGAACCAATTCTCTGATACCAATTGTTGGAATGTACAAGACAAATGAGAAGGGGGGTGAATCAGTTGTATCAAATTATTTACTTCTTGACTTAATTAATTCCACTTTATCCTCAATCTATTATTAAGTATGAATATAAAAATGCAAATAATAGAAACACAAGACCAAGGAAACTAGATTTTGTGGAAAATCCTAATGGGGGAAAAACTATGGTGAGGATTAACTCATAGTATAATCTTAATGCAATACTAGATACAAAAGGCTCACTACCCAAATCAAGGGCTCATTTCCTTAGGACTCACTATCCAAAAGAGAGGCTAACTACCTACAAAGAATACAAAGAAAAATATAAAGATCCACCACTAGGAGTTCCACAAACTTCACAACTTCATCAAAATATTATGAATACAATGAAGTACCATTTCCACAATTCGGTCTTCCACACTCCACATTTTGCACTTGTTCACACACTTTTCTCTTTCTTGGATCGAATGATGGATGGATATTGATTTCAATACAAATTAACTTGAATTTATACCATCTTCAACCTCAGGAAAATTCTCTAATGTCAGCTTATACAATTTCATTTTACAAATTAAGACTAGGTCGGCTACTCAACATTCCTGTGCTAGATAAGAATGTGAGGGGACCTAGAAAATATTGAATTTAGGACCCAAACAACATCTTGGATCATGACCATTCTTCCTCAAGTTGATGTAAAAGCTAAATGTAACATGTAGACACCAGGTTGGCCAAACCTAATGAAAACACCAATCATCTTTTAAGTACATGCATCTTTAGAAAGATAAACACATGTAGATTCATCAAAATGCTTCACTAGTCATTTTACCATCTTTGAGAACAACTCAGATACATCTGTAACAACTTCAACAAAATTTATTTGTATGGAACACTTCACTAGTTCAACCGGGACAACAAGTAAAAACATAGAGACTCTGAAGCAGGTCTTCGGGAGTGCAAAATCACAAGCCATTTTGTGAGAATGTATAAATAATTAGAAAGAGTAATCTCCCAGATCTACAAGATTTAAAACCAAATAATAGAATAATATAGAGCCAAAAAATTTCTCTTAGTCAATAACAAAATAATTTTGGAAAACCAATTCACACACCGGTCAACATAACTTTTACTCTCCATCAAATCAGAAACTAAAACTCAGAATATACAATCCATTCAAGCTTATGAACACACCAATAAATCCATATAAGCATTGGGTCAGCATAGGAAAAATATGAACAACAATATTGGAGCACACTTAGAACACAGTTCAACACAACTTTCATTATTTCTCAAATTTTCTCAAAAGTAGTTGGCAAAATCCAACTTACTCAACTAGTATAGTGTTGAAATAAATGACAACATTCATGACAACACCATCAGAAAAATCCATATTTGCAACACCCTACCTGATGGATCTCTGGGAGGTGGCCCAGTCACACCCATGCTCATCATCTGAGAATGACTTTGACCTGATCAAACATAGATAGATTGTTCATAACTCTGCAAGAACTGCCTCATAGTACCATAATCTATAGTACTCAGCCTCTCTAGTTGAATCTTATACCTCTTTGAGCATATCTCCTATAGTGGTCCCCTTAGACACTCTCTATAACCTCTCAACTAAGGCCTCTTTGTCTTCACATCTCTACCTAGCCTGATCTCTCTCTACTGTTAGAGTAGCAATTTGTCCCTTTTTGTGCCAGTTTTCCCTATAAACCCTACACCTATGATTGTAGTGCATCAATTTGTGCCTACTACTAATGAGAAGGCACACAAATCTGAATCTGTGATGGCCTTTTCTTCTACTGTCTTGAAGGCATCATGGATATCCTCCTCTGAGGTACTCTTAAATCCAGCATATGGATACCACCTCCACCATCTCCACCATATCCACCATATCCACCATCTCTTCCATATTCACCATCATCTCCTCCATGCCTGCCATCTCCCTCCTCCTCATCTCCATGTCCCCTATCCCTCATTCATCTTGATGCATGTGGTGGTGCCTGCTTATCATCCAATGTTGGAACTGGTTCATCAAGATTGGATATCCTTAAGAAAGCATGTGAGAAGAAATACTAAGCATACTCATCTGTCATCAAAGCATATGTGATCTCTAAACATTAATCCCATATCTATGGCTATAATCTAAAATATTCCTCACAAGATGTATCATAGGATAAGGTGGGTCCCCACTCTAGAATATCATGTCATCTTTGCACATACAACGTAACTCCCTAGGGCATAACCTGAACTTAGCCATACTAGTGAAGCACCCTCATGAGTAGAAATATCTTGATAAAAAACTATGTCTAACCAATCAGGTACCTCAAAGTGAAAACATAGGGCATCTCAATATCATCCTCTATCCACTTCTCACAATCTAAGTAGTGTCTTCATGTGACAGTCTCTAGATCATCAAGAACACACTATCAATACTCCAATTTTCCTAGCTTGTGCTAGACAATTAGACCTATGTATACAAATACATATGGTATGCCAACTAGACAATCTCTATCTACCATAGGCCAAGTAATAGTTATGTTCTCCCATGCCCAAATTTGAAGTAGTGTCACCCCAACTAATAAACTCACAGCTCCTAGATACACCACTTGATACATTTTTTTATATAATTATGCCAACATGTAGGAACCCCATGTGTATTTGATCCCCTGAGTGATCGTGCTCTCCTTTATCCAACCCCAACTAACTAGAAATCCCTTCAACCTATGGTCAGTACATTTGAACCTCTAATGAAACTAGCTAGAACACATGGTAAGGGCTCATATGAATCAACTATCTCCTGCCATGGGATCTCATACACACTAATCTCATCATCATGAAAGATCCTCCTTAGTGCATCAGTACTGCCCTGCTCTATCTGATCATACATGACTAGCTCTCCAACCACAGGTATACCCAATATACGATACACATCATTTGGAGTAACTTCCATCTCCTCAATGGCTATAAGGAAAGTGTTGTGTTCACTATGCCACCTCTCAGCTAAACTAGTCAACAATCCCTTGTTAATCTTATGCTGGGGCCTATCAGTCAAGGAAGACAAACTACATCACCCAATCAAATCCAAATTTTCTTCCACGAAATATATAATCATGTCCCAAGTCTTCGAGAAGTGCTCTTGAGACTAAATAAGTCTAAAATTATCCTATAATCATGATATATTACAAATTAGCATTTAATCAATCAACCTATCAATCAATCTAATTAGCTCTAATGAGATTTTGATCAAATTTTGTTGTGCATATATCATTGACCCTAACCGATCATGAGGTCAATCATCATCTATCATATCATTGAATCTCACCTATCATGAGATGAATCATAAAACATCATCACACATCATCAAAACAATGACTGACATGGTCTTCAAACATAAAAAACAATAATAAAAATCAATGATTCCTTAATTCTAGTGTCTATGTGTTGAAACAATGTGTCTATGCGTTAAAAAAATAACACAAATGAATTGATGCTATCATATGCATCAAAATCTAGGATAAATATGCTATATGATAAAAAACACAGGAAAAAACTCATTTAAATTTCACAAGTTGGTTTCTCAGGTACCTACCGGAGGTCCATACATGGATAGGTGGTTGTGTCATCGAGCTCACTTGAATTAATTGGTTTGGTATGGGATCACCATTTTTCTCCAATGCTCAATCAGCTCAATCACTTCAGTGCAAATGAATTCAAATGAGGTCCTTTTTCTTCTTTTTATCTTTTAAAGGGGTAATTGGAAGGTAATTAAGTGGGATTGTGTTTTTTTAAAAGGGCATCAATTAATCAAATGGCAACATCAATATTATTTATTGGGAGATAAATCGTTTCAACATCATAAAATTTGGAAACTGATACAAAATCATAAAAAACTAAAATTCAAAAAAATCCTAACAATTCAAAAATTTCTCGATTTATCTCCCGAGGGGCATACTTGTATCATCACTCGAAAATCAATGTCTAGGGCATATTGAAGATTTTATTAGCACTATCAACAAATTTTTCTTTGAAGCAATGTGTCACAAACACATCACTTCAAAGAGGGGAAAAATGAATACACTCAAATTTGGTCTCAAGAAATTAATTAATTACATGTTATTTAATTAATAAATCTTAATTTGTCTACTTATAAATAAATTGAAATATTTATTTATATAGTTCATTTTCTCTAATTCTTCTTACCTTAAATCATTTTCTTCATGTCTTAATTAAATAAACAAATTCAATTAGTTTGTTTTATTTATTGAACTCCCTCCTATTATATTCAAATTTTAATATTTGAATTTAAGCACATTACTACTAACTTCTCATCTTCCACCTCATCATGTGTCTCATGAAATTATTTTTTCTTAATATTTAATTGGCATTTATCCTCAATAAATTATAGCCAATTTGGGACGCTTGGCCTTCATCTTCATTTGATTCCTTTTCACACTTGGAATTTTTTTCTTCTAAAGGGAACACAGTCCTTGATTATCACTAAACTCTTCACTTTGAATGGTCCATTCTCCAAATCATTGGTTCGAGCCAGTTAAGCTTATGCCTTGGAAAAATCTATAAATGGAGCCTCATTTACAACATTTAAGAGATATAGAGAGTTGGGCACAATTAAACTCTATAGAATTTTAGAGATCATTATCATCTTAGCATCTTTTCATTAGAATTTTAGTTTTAGCATTGTAGTATATAGTAGATTTATCATGGAATTACCATTAGCTGCATCTTAGTCACAATAGTTTAATTGCATCATTTTCATTATCAGTATCATAGCAACATCTTAATCTTTACATAATCATCTACAACATTTTAGCAATCATTTAATGTAGGAACATTTCTTGCATTTCCAACATCTCATTCTTCAGGTTGTCATTTGGAAATTCATGTGCACAAACAATCTGAGAGAAAAATGAATTGAAGAATCCTCAGAGATAGAGGAAAATGAGACACCATTGGAGAGTTTGTTTTAATTCGATTTGATTATTCTTTGAATTCTCTAATATAATGCTTCATCGGTGGGTTGTATTACTCGCTTATGTACTCACATTATTCATACACACACACACACACATGTATATATATGTGTGTGTGTGTGTGTGTGTGTGTGAGTGTGGTTGTCATTAATTTAACTATAATATATATATTTATCTCATTTACATATATATCACGAGTCAGCCAACATACATCTGATATATATGCATACATATATATATGTAAATTTGTAAAATAATAATAGTATTATTGATGTCCACATTGTAATACTCTACTATTCTATAGTTTAAGAAATGAATCCAAATACTAGTTTTCAATTGAAGAGTAACTAACTAGTTTTCATGCTAGGTTTCTTTGGCATTTTGAACAAAAAATAAATTTTATTTTTTTAGATAATTACATCATATTTAATTTCATAACTAACTCTTAAAATATAGTTTCAGTTGAAAGAAAGAAACTAACTACTTTCAAATAATTGAAATCAAAGAAGAACATTAACTAACTTTTAGACTTCCATTTCAATTGAAAGAACAAACAACTGTCTAAATAATCAACTACAGTTTTGTACATATAAACAATTAACTTAAAAGGAGATAACATTTATTGCAGCATTAATATTGAACTTAAATAAGAAATGGAATGCGCATGGAATTATGAGAGAAAGAAAATAATACCATAAGAGATCATCATTATGTTAAATTTCTTGAACAACTTTATCATTGAGATAAAGAGAAATATCATCAAGAGATTTTTCGCCCACCCGAACACCTAGTGGGCTCTCATGATTCTTCAACTAAATAAACCCATCCCTTCACGAGGATAATCAACAAGGATAAAATCATCATCCTACTTCTGATCCTGGTGTCAAGTACCTATACCACCAGATCAATCCTTCACTATGAGTGACTCCCAATTAGAAAGATCACTTTGACAAGGGGTATATCTGGTACTTGATAGCTAATATATGCTTATCTAGCAGAGTACCTTGACCAAGGATTTTTATCATTACTAACACTCATGTACTATCAACCCTCTCACCCTTTCTCAACATGATAATATTGAATTAATATTATTATTATTGTGAGGTCTTCTTTCAGAATCTTCCCTCTTTGTTTAAGGCTAAATTGTTTACTTTAAGAAAACAAAGAAATTGAATTTTCTCATTATTTTTCTCTTCTTATAAATATTATTCTTCTTTCTTATAAAAATGTGGTGATATAGAAAAAGAACAAGACTTGTCACCCTAATGGACTCTTAGGAATTAATGGATTCCATTTTTTAAAGAGATAAAGGCATGGGTCCCACTCATAATTTTTGTGCACTAAGGAAAAGGAAGATCTTGTCTATATCAAGATGATTAGAACAAAGATAATTTTTAAGAAAGATCGAAGGAATTCCGAGGCTTGGATTTGATGTAGGAAAAATTTATTTGAAATTAAAAATGAAGCACTATATAGCATCAACAAAAAAAGGAGTCTACCATTGATCACGGTTCATAAAATAGTAAGAATCGATTCCATTGAGAATTCAATAAGACCATAATAGAACGAATTATATTTTCATCCAAGAATACTAGGGAATTAAAGACAATTTCATGATAATATTTATTAATATGAGATTCATATTACATGCCTAGAATAATCACTAGAATCTAGCTAAACTCTTGACATCTTCTCCCAGACATTCCATGTTCAACTTTAGGTTATTACTCTACTCTACTGACAAGATGTTCACTAAGGAAGGAGACTTAAGGAATGACAATTGTGTTAACATCTTGGATTACAAAAAAATAATTTCAACAAAAGATCGTTCAACTTCAAGAGTCTAGAGAAGAGAAATAAAGCAAGGCTACAAAGGGCTTTGTCAATTATGGTAATACACAACTATTCATAGCCAATGACCAAAATAATTCAGAAAATCTAGACAGTGAAATGAAAACGGATTGTGTTTCAGGTGGTTCGCCATCCAAAATTATAGCTCCCGAAAACAAATAAAAGAAGAATAGGAGAGGGTGAGAGAGAACAATGGAAAATCTCAACAAGGTAAGAGAGTAGAAAATAATAAGCTAAGACTAGATGATATACATCTCAAGAAATATTGAATAAGATTCACAATGAAAGTCGATGGATTTTTCTAGAGATGGTTAGCTAGAGCAGAGAAGTAGTGAGGGGAGAAGTAATGAAAAAGAGATATCTCCAAATTAAATTTGAATCCTCCAAGAAACCTCCATTCCAATATTTCAATAGCCCCCGTGACTTCATGACTTCCATCTTGGCAGATTCTACTTACGGCATGATGAGAAGTTGGTAGGGAAATTAATCCATTTCAATCCACAAACGTCTTTTATCCATTATTCGATTAATTTTTAATCTTTAAGCCTATCATATATTTTACATATAAAATGATGGCATAAGTAATATATCTATTGTCATTAATTAATTATTTTATAATTCATTGCAACCTCTTAAGATATATTCTAAGAAAAGGTTGCTCAACTCTAAAGGAAATTGTTAATAAATAGTTTGAATTAACTTGTTTTGCAATAATTATATTTAATTACTTATGGCCAAGGTTATGAATTCAATAAAAATTTCTTACACTAACTCAAGGTTTGATGATAAAATTGATCCCTTGTTAACCACATCCTCTCCCTGATCATATTTCCCTTTCCCCTCGAGTGTTGACAATCCTGCAACCACTTGAAAAAAAGACTAGGGTTAGACCATTTACCACATGTATATACACGTTTAAATATAATCACATCATCATCATATAAAATTTTACATATGAAATAAAATCATTCACATTTACATTTATGACATATAAAACAATTATTTAATGCTCGATTTCACTTTCACATAAAAAGTAGTTACTTGCAACTAGCACACTGACCATAATTCCATTGTCATAAACATGTTGAAGTTAGAGGGGATGTAACATACTCCTCTCATTAAGAATCATCATCCCTGATTATTATTTATTTATAAGTTCAAGTCTTAAATCATAACTATATATAGAGTTTTAATTTTTTTGAAGGATTTCATCATAATCCTCTCACGTGGCATTTTCCTCTGAATATTGGTCCCACTAGACTTTACATTGCACCACCCCATGGTTACATAAGCACAAATTACATACCTCAAGCACTCTAAGGGGCTCTATTATGATCACCCAAGGGTCCTGCATGTGCAAGGAATTCCAGTCAATCATATGATCAAAATTTTCATAATACTTCTTAAGATAGGAGACATGAAAGACATTGTGCAATCTTGCGAGAGTCAATGGTAGAGAGATTATGTATACCACTGGGTTGAAAACTTCCAAGAATTTAAAAGGTCCCACGTATCTTTGTCCTAGCTTAGAATCTTTCCCAAATTTGATATAAATTTTCTATGATTTCACTCTTAAGAGAACTTTCTCTTCCACCAAAAATTATCTATGGTTTTGTTTTGCATCAAAATAGCTCTTTTGTTGATCATTAGCTTCCTTCAACCTCTATCTGATTAGATTTAAATTTTCTTCCATTTCCTAAATAATTTTAGGTCCTAAAATAATCCTATCCTCCATTTTGCTCCAACTGATAGGAGTTTTATATTTCTTTCCATACAATGCTTCAAAATGTACCATTTTAATAGCTAATTGATACGAGTTGTTATAACTAAATTCTACCAAGGGTAAGTATTCTTCCCACTTATACTTCTGATCTATATAGTATATCCTTAATAGATCTTATAAAATCTAATTTACCCTTTTTGTTTAACCATCTACTTTTAGGATGATAGGTTGTATTAATATTTAACTGAGTTCCAAAAGCAGAAAATCAACTCTACCAAAACCTAGATGTCATCCTGGCATCTCTATCAGATATGATATTTTTTGGTACTCCATGAGGGTGAAAAATTTCTTGTATAAACTTTCATGCAATCACATAAGCTTCATCTATCAAATTCCCAGGTATAAAATGTGCTACTTTAGTGAGTCTATCCACTACCACCAATATATCATTATACATATTCCTTGTCATTGGTAGACCCTAAAAAAATCCATACTAATGATTTTCCATTTCTAGTCTGGTACATTGTGGGGTTGTAGTAATCCTATTAGGTGTCGATGCTTTGCTTTGACCTTTTGACATTTGAAACATCCTATAAGAAACCTGGCTGCATCCTTCTTCATTCTCTTCCAAAAATATAATAGTTTACCATCGACTAACATCTTGGTTACCCCTAGATGACTTGAGTAAGCTGTAGTTTGTAACTCTTTCCATATCATTTTCCTTACCTCAGATGATTTTGGAATATACGTCCTACCCTTGAATCTCAAACATCCATCCGCGTCAATCTAAAAAGCCTCATACTTAGGTTCCTATGGATTTTTCTGAAGAGCTTCATGAACTTGTGAGTAGAAGTCATCCCCCATTTAATTTCATTAATACTTGAGTTCTAAAATCTATTTTGATTGACACCATGGAAGTTATATGTTTTTGTTAAATCAATGTGTTAGCTACTTTGTTATCCTTGCCCTTGATGTAACTAACCTTGAAATCATAATCGAAGATTAAATATAGCCACATCCTTTGGTGATTATTTAAATTGGTTTGTGTAAATATATACTTAAAACCTTGATGATTTGACTTAATTTCAAAATTCTTTACTAGAAAATAGTGCCACCAAATTTATAGGGCATGCATAATAGTTGCTAACTCTAGATTGTGTGGTGTATAGATTTTCTTGTACTACTTCAATTTCCATGATTCATAAACCACTATTTCTCTTTCTTGCATTAGCACTTTGCCCAATCCATCCCCAAATACATTTGTTATAACTATAAAATGGCCATTAAGATCTGGTACTACCAATATAGGTGTAGTCATTAATCTCTCCTTCAATATATCAAATTATTCCTAGCATTTCTAGGTCCATTTAAATTTTTTCATTTTCATTCAAGAGAGGTAATGGGGTGGGTAATTCTAGAGAAATCTCTAGAAAACATATGATAATACCTATCCAATCCCATGAAACTTCTGACTACATGAACATTTTTGGTACTGGCCAATCCACTATAGCTTTTATCTAGAAGGAAAAGCAATAGTTTCATAATATACTTTCCTAATGCAAAATCCTCAACAGAGGAGTGCAAAAACCTTCTTTTAACAATTTTCTTGCGTTTGAGATGCACATTCATAGTATAACAAGAAAGAAAAAAATAAAAAACAAACATAGAGATAACACCAGATATACATGGGAAAACACTTACAGGAGAAAAACCCACCACACCAAGTAAAGTCACTTTGTATTATAGTAAAAAATTACATACATAGTTATAGACTTCACTCTCAGATGTTCGCTCACAACAACATCCCGTTAAAAATTTTAGTTTGATACATTCACTGTTACAATGCTTCTGTAGCATATAATTAATTCACTCACACTATCACCTTAGTCTCTATGCCTTCTTTTCCACCATATGAGCCAACAACTATTAGGGTGTATTTAATTACATTCTTCAATGACAAGCTTTCTTGATCTCTAATCAAATTTCCCTACAACACACATCAGCCCATCCCAACATTAAATCCAATTATAGAGAATTATCGAATCTAGACTCTATCAACCCAAATTGGATCAATCATTAAATGAAAATATATTGTTGTCAAAGAATAAATATTTCAGCCAATAATCATTAATTTACAATAGTGATGTAAAATCAATGAATGAGATCATGCCACATGTTGACATGCCATTCATCCGCCGCTTATCTATTCAAATCAAAATGGTCAACTATGCCAAGAGCTCCTTCTATCGTGATACCACTAGCCATTCATCATACCCCTGAGGTAAGGTGGTATACCACACTATTCTACCAAGGTTCACAGGCACTCAATGCATGGAAGTTCCACTGTGCTTTTGTGTCAGTACTGAAAGACCCCCATGGTATGGAGGTCCCACTACACTATCTCTCTAAGGATGGTAGGAATACATGGTATGGTAGTGCCACCACACTACCATGTCAAGGATTGCAAGCACCTATGGTATGGTGGTGTCACCGCACTACCACTCCATATCTGGTAGACCTCAACAATATGGTGGTAATACTATGTAGCCACTAGTCAACCGAAAGAGCCTAGTGGTAAGGAGGTAACTGTTTGAGCCAACTGCCACCATTCATCATGCTACCACTAGAGAAGATGAAGGACTCTATAGTATAGCGGTAACGTTTCACAACTGCTCCTCAGACAAAAGGGACCTATGATAAGGTGATAACACCGTGCAACTACCAAGAAAATAACAGAACTTCATGCTAAGGAGGTAAACCATGCAACCACACTTGTTTTGAAAAGCTCCGAGTGATAATGAGGTAAAAGAATGGATGAAAAGGAAATTTTTCAAGTCTTTAATAGAGGTTCAATCTAGCAAGTTGAGGCACATTTTCCAACAAGATCCCACTTGACAAAGACCTACTGGCTTCCTCCAAAATTTTAATTTACTGAAGATCATAGGCCCTAAGGCCCATCGAACTCGCATGCCACCTGAAATTGTTCATGCTTAGTGGATTTTTCAAATGCATCAAAAACATTCTTCAGAGTATCCACCTTTTCTAAAAAAACCTCTCCATCCTCCGCCATATCTCTAACAAAGTGATATTGCACATTGATATTTTTCATCCTAGCATGGAAAGTTGGATTTTTCGCCAAACAAATGGCACTCTGACTATCACAACAAATAACAATATACCCTACATCAAAATCAATATTAGAACACAAATGACTAATCCAAACAACTTCTTTGTAGGCATGTGTTCCTACCATGTATTCTACCTTCATAGTGGACAAAGAGACTACAACCTATCGCTTTCTCATCCAACTAATAACACCACCACTCAACATGATAGTATATCCATTGGTGGACCTTCTGTTGTCAAATTCCCCTACCCAATCAGAATCCACATATCCACAAATGGTGAGAGTCCTCTATGAACTAACCAAATTACCATGGTAACATAGAGCACATCTGAAGTGCCCCTTAGATATCTAAACACTCTTTTCACAACATCCCAATGTGTCATTCTTGGATTTTCCATAAACTGGCTAAGAAATCCCACTACTTGGGCAATGTCTAGCCTTGTACAGACCATTGCATACATTAAATTTCCAATTGCACTTGCATAAGGCACCTTGGTCATGTCCTCCATCTCAGTAGAAGATTTTGGACACTCTTAAACAAATAGCTTTGTTCCTTGCAAAAGTGGAACAACTAACTACTTGCAATCATTCATACCAAATCTCTCTAGAACAATGTTAATATACTTACTTTGGCTAACCCAAAGATTTCTGCTCTTTTTGTCCCTGGTTATTTCCATCCCCAGAATATCCCTTGATGCACCCAGATCTTTCATTTCAAAATTTGCAAACAACTGAGACTTAAGATCGAAAATCATAGTCTTAATATTTCCTATGAACAAAATATCATCCATGTACAAGGTAATAATAAGCACACAATCATTTTTAGATTTTTAATATGCACAATGATCAAATTTTGATCTCAGAAATCCCATTGTCAACACAAAGGTGTCAAAATTTGGGTACCACATTCTAGGCGATTGTTTCAAACCATACAATTTTTTCTTTAACTTGTTGACTAGGCTTTCTTTACCTTTTTCAAAAAAGTTCTTAGGCTGGGACATGTTAATTTCTTCTTCCAACTCTCCATGGAGAAATTTTTTCTTCACATCCATCTACTCGATCTCTAAGTCATACATGATAGTTAGTGAAAAAATAAATCTAATAGATATTAGCTTAGCTATAGGGAAAAATATTTCTCCATAATCAATTCCCTCTACTTGGGAATATCCCTTTGCAACCAACCTCGCTTTATACTTTTCAGCATTCCAATCTAGACCAGTCTTCTTCTTAAATACCCATTTATAGCCAATAGGCGTTCACCCTTTAGGAAAAGGTACCAAATCCCAAGTTTCATTTTCCTTCAATGATTTGATTTCTTCATCCATGACATCCAACCAATAATTTGAATAAGACATATTAATCACCTCTTTCACCATCCTAGGCTCATCAGTGCTAGTAATAAAAGCATAGGCACAATTTGAATCCAACATAGAGAAACCATACCTATTAGGTTGATGCCTTTCACATGTAGACCTCCTCACTAGTTGAGGCTGAGGTTGTGGTTCTTCTTTAAAACTCTCAGAGTTGCTAGAACTCTTCTCAATTTTAGGTACACCATGTAATTCCTCCTTTTTTGGAGTTTGAGGAATCTCAACTACATAATTCTTCTTTTCCCTTCGATGTGTCTCTAACTGTGGATCAGTTGTTGAAGGCTTCAACTCATGAAATATTACACTTCTGCTATACAAAACCTTATCAGTGTTAGGATTCTGAAGCTTGTATCCTTTCACACCAATGCCATAGCTGATGAAGATACACTTAATGACCATGTTCTCCAACTTATATCTTTTCTCATTTGGCACATATGCATATGCCTCACAACCAAATACATGAACATGTCTCAGAGAGGGATTTTTACCAAATCATGATTCCAAAGGTTTTGTCAACAAGAGCATAACAAGGTGAATGATTTACTAGGTAACATGTTGTAGCCACAGCCTCAACCCAAAAATTCTACTCTAGACCAACACTACTCAACATAATCCTCACTCTTTCCATTAGCGTCCTCTTTAACCTTTCAGCTACTCCATTCTATTGTCAAATATAAGGTGTAGTTTTATGCCTTTTAATCCCATGGTCTTTGTAGTACCTTTCAAAATCTGTAGAACAAAACTCACCATCATTATCCATCCTCAAGCATTTGATTTTCCTTCCAGTCTAATTCTCAACCAAATTTTCAAATTCTTTAAAATGATTGAAGACTTCTGATTTACTCTTAAGAAAGTATACAAATGCCCTTCTTGAATAATCATTAATAAAAGAAACATAATATCTAGACTTCAATAATGAAGGAACATTCACTCGACCAAATACATCAGAATGAACATAATCTAGTACACTAGAAGATTTATCCGGGATCGAATAAAATTAAACACGATGTTATTTTCCATAAATGCAATGTTCACAAAAGTAAAACTCAAGGTTGCAATCAACAATCCCTTCAATAAGATTTTTATTTTTCAAGGTTTTTAAACCTTTCTCACCTATGTGACCAAGTCTATGATGCCACAACATGGTCCTATTTGCTGGAAGTTTTACCTCCAAGGAATTTTTACCTAGAGGAGCATCATCCTCCTTCTCTACATGAGCAACTTTGCTTGACTCTATAGAGATGTTACATTGAACATGGCATGCATCTAGCTTGTACAAAGTGTCATTTCTTACACCCTTAGTCAACACCATTGCACCTCTATTAATATTACATCCTTTACTTGAGAAAAAAACTTCCACACCAACATCATTTATCTTACTAACAGAAAGTAAGTGGGTATGTGCAAGATCACCATGAAAAAAACAGGCCCTTAAGTGCCAAAAAAGTCAAAAAATTTAGAGTTTGGCAACTTCACATAAAAATTTGAATAAGCTATCTATATTATTTCAAAAATGCGTAAGAATAGAATTTGTAGAAAATTCAATTTAGTTTCTAAATTACTAGGTTTATTTACAAAAAAATAAAATCTATTTGGTGAAAATTTAAAATTTCAATATAGTTGTACTTAAATTTCAGGGGAAAAATAAGAAGTAGGCAAATGTTTGACCACCCTAACCACATTAAAATGATAATATTTTAGATATAAGTAGAAGACTCATGTCTCGATGTGATGCATATTTTTTTTTAATTTTTTTCCAAGTAAATAATAAATTATATTTTTTTTATGACAACTTTTAAAAAATATAAAGACTCATATGTCTGACCACCTTAACCTGGTCAAAACTTCATGAAATTTATTTTATTCTTTTTTAGTCTTATAGTATGTGAAGCATAGAATGTGACACATGTTTTAGATTCAAAAAATATGATATCATTTGAAAGCTATAGATGTTTTTCAATCAGCCTAAAAATAAGGACTTTAGTTGTAATTCAATAGAAAATGAATAATAATTATTTATTAAATTCAAAGTAAAGCATAATTTATATTGGTGGAAATATGAGAATCTTCTTTAAAAAAACTTTTTGTTTCATCAATTTTGGGTAAAAAAAAAGTTGTCAACCACCTTCCCATCATATTGCCACTTTTTGGCCCATCATGATCCTGCACATACCCAAGTTACAAGAAAAACTTGGTAAGTGTAGTAAATCACCAATCCCTTTGATTCTTCCATCAAGAAATTGAATTTTGACTCTTCCACAACCAACAATATCTAGAGTTGAATCACTTTCCAGGTACACCTTTCCACCATCATACTTATCGTACTTAGTTAATGACTCTCTGTGAGATGTCATATGGAAAGATGCACCTAAGTCAATCAACCAAACATCATCTGATTCTTGAGTCACCAAGGCTACAATGAAGGCATCTACGCCACTTTGAGAAGAGTCATTATCCGAAGATTTATTATTATTCTTCTTCTCCTCCTTACAATCCTTTCGGATATGGCTAGGTTGCCCAATATTCCAGCATTTCACCTTGGAATTTTTATCAGAAGACTTTGATCTCCCTTCCAATTTGGATTTAGAATTATCTTCCTTCTTCTTTCCTTTCTCCTTTGATCTACCTCAAACAACAAGAGTATCCCTGGCCACCTCAATAGACTTCCTCCACATTTCTTCTAATAGTAGTGAGGCAACTACATCTTCTATCTTGAAAGTAGTTGTTTTAATTTCAATAGCCAGTACCAGATGGTCCCAAGTGTTAGGTAATGAACATAAAAAGAGCATGCAATGATCCTCCTCCTCTGTATTCACACCCACAAATGCCAACTATGCAATAATCATATTAAATGAATTCAGATGATCTACTACAAATGCACCTTATTCCATCTTCAAGGAGTACAAATTATTCCTTAGGAATAATTTATTCACTAGAGACTTTCCCTGATAAGTGTCACTAGTTTTCTTCCATAATGAAGCTACAGTCTTCTCCTCATGGACGTTCAAAAGTACAAAATCAGCCAGACAAAGTCTTATGAAACCTCTAACTTTTCTATCCATGAGGTCCCAATCTTCTTGTTTCATATTTTGTGACATAGTTCTAGACACAAAAACCTAGAGGTCTCTATCCACCAAAAATTCTTCCATTTTGAGTTTCCACAACTCAAAATTGCTGCCATTGAATTTTTCAATTTCTACTCTACCTAATGTACTCGCCATCTCAAATAGTAGACTTAGTAATTGGTTCTCCCTTTGCAAGAATCTCACTAAAAAAATATTAGAACAAAAAAGTAGCCCTACTCACAAAGATAACACAACTGGCTAGGCTCTAATACCACTTGAAAGGAAAACCAACAGTTGCAGAATATTCTTTCCTAATGCAAAATCCTCAAAAGAGAAGTGGAAAAACCTTCTTTTAACAATTTTCTTGCATTTGAGATTCACATTCATAGTATAATAGGAAAGAAAGAAATAAAACACAGACAAAGAGATAATACTAGATATACGTGGGAAAACCCTTACGAGAGAAAAACCCACCACACTAAGTAAAGTCACTTTGTATTACAGTAAACAATTGCATACAAAGATACATACTTCACTCTCAGATGTTAGCTCACAATAACATCCCCTTACAGACTTTAGTTTGATACATTCACTATTACAATGCTTCTATAGCATACAATGAATTCACTCACACCATCACCTTAGTCTCTATGCCTTCTTTTCCACCGTATCAACCAAAAGCTATTAGGGTGTATTTAATTACATGCTTCACTGACAAGCTTTCTCGATCTCTGATCAAACCACCCTACAACACATATCGGGCCGTCCTAGCATTAAATCCAATTATAGAGAATTACCAAATTTGGAATTGGTCAACCCGAATCGGTACACACATTAAATGTAAATATATCATTGTCAAAGAATAAAGCTTTTGGCCAATAATCGTTGATTTATAACATTGATGTAAAATTAATGAATGAGATCATGCCACATGTTGACACACCATTTGTCCACTATTTTCACTATTCAAATTAGACTAGTCAACTATTCCCATAACTCCTACCATGCTACTGCTAGCCAATTATCATACCCCCGAGATAAGGTGGTATACTGTGCTACCATGCCAAGGTTCATAGGCACTTACAGTATGGTGGTGCCACTACACTACCATGCCAGGATTGAAAGACCCCCATAGTATGGTGGTACCACCGCACTACCTCTCCATGCCTAGAAGGAACATGTGAGGGATTGCAAGCACCTCCAGTATGGCAGTGTCACAGCACTACCATGCGATAGCTGGTAGACCTCACTGGTATGGTGGTAACACCATGCAACTGCCAGTCATCCAAAAGAGCCTCATGGTAAGGAGGTAACCACCTAATCCAAACTACCATTGTTCACCACACTACAATTAGGTAAGATGAAGGACTTTGCGGTATAGAGGTAACACCACACAACCGCTCCTCAGCATGAAGGGACCCGCAGTAAGGTGGTAACACTGTGCAATTATAGATGAGACCAAAGACCTCTATGGTAAGGAGGTAAACCATGCAATCACACCACTTTTGAAAGGCTCTCGACAATAACAAGGTAAAGGCATGGATGAAAGGGAAATTCATCAATTCTTTAATAGAGGTTGAAGCCATCAAGTTGAGGCACATTTTCCAACATTATATTAGTGGGATCGACTACAATTCCCTTGGATGATATTATGTGTCCTATGTATTGTACCTCATGCTGAAAGAAAGTACATTTTGAAAATTTTCCATAAATATTATGCTCCTTAGCCATTGAAGGACTAATCAAAGATGTTGAAGATGCTCTTCTTAATTTTTTGAGTAGATGAGAATGTCTTCAAGGAAAACTAATACAAAATTTTCCAAACAATCTCTAAAAATATTGTTCATTAAGTTCATGAATGTAGTTAGATAATTGGTGAGTCCAAATGGTAGAACTATAAACTTATAGTGTCCATATCTAGTTCTGAAAGTCATTTTATGAACATCTTCTCTCAATATGAGTTGATGATATCCTAATCTTAAATCTATCGTAGAGAATACTACTACCCCTTTCAATTTATCGAAAAGATCATCTATTTAGGGTAAGAGGTATTTTTTCCTAATGGTAATCTTATTTAGCATTTGATAGTCTATACATAGACGAAGAGTCCCATCCTTCCTTTTAACAAATATCACCGGTGCACCCTAAGGTGAGATGTTAGGTTGAATCAAACCCTTATCTAGTAATTCCTACAATTTCACCTTTAGATCCATTAGTTCTACAATATTCATATGGTATGGTTCCTTAGAAACATGCTCTACTTCTAGAAATAAGTCTATGGAGAAAAAAACACCTATTTAGGTGGTATCTCAAGTAGTTCCTCTAGAAACACATCTTGATATTCCCAAAGATAGGGGTATTTTTTAGCGAAAGTTTCTTTCTTAGAATAAATTTCCATTTCCTTTTCCCTACTCTAGGTGTGCATTAACATATCATCAAAATATGTTCTTTCTTTTTATTCTCTAACTTCTTCCTTTTTAACTGCAAGCATTTGGCATCCTTTCCTTTTATTCATTTTTACTACATAGCTGAAATTTGTCATAGCTTAACCTGTCATTGAACCCCTTGAATTAGCACTAGTTTTCCTAGATCATCCAAACACTCTATTGACTTAGCAAAATAATCAACCTTAGCTCTATGCTCCCTTAACCAATTCCTTCCAGTTATCACATCGGAGGAACCCAAAGGTGCCATGTAGAGGTTAACCTTTATGGAAAAGCCTATGAATTATACCCTAGCTTCAAATAGACACTGCTCTACTTGAGATTTCATTTGATTAGAATATTCAATTGTCCATGATTTAGAAATGAACATAGTTCTTCTAGGAAATCTATCTAATAAATTAGGAGATATAAAACATTTAGTGGCTCTAGTGTTTATTAAAATAGTTATTGGGCTTCCATAAAGCATACCTAGAGTTTCTATAGGAGTGACTTGGTATTTAGCTTTCCTATAGTCAATTGTTGCATGGATTCTTTGCTAGAAGGCCATCTATTGAGGTAGTAGAGGCTTTTGCTGTTGTTGACCTTGCTAGTTCTTATTAGGGAATTGATTGGAATAATGTTCTCCACCAAAATTGAAGCATCCCCTAGGTCATCCCTTATTTTCCAGACCCTTTCTTGTATTGGTTTCATCCTTCTTGTTATTATTATAACCCATTTTATCTTTCTTGTACAATCAAATTTATTGTTCTTAAAGCCTTTCTTCTTGAAATTCTAGTTTGACTGATTCCACTTTCCTTTGTTACAATTTTTATCTCTAAAAGAATATTCCTTCTTCAACCTCTATTCTTGTCATACAACTTTTTCATAAGATTCATCTAGTGTGTGGTTCCAAAACATCCATTGGACCCCCTATACAATTTTTCAAACCCATTATGAGCTTCCAAACTTGAAATATTTCATCCTACTAATATTGAGGAAAATATTTGTATAGTCGAGTAAAATTTTCCTAATACTCATTAACAGTTAAGGGTCACTACTTGAGGTTTTCAAAATCTAACAAATTTTGATCATAATATAACCATGAAAGCCATCTCTGATGGAATATTCTCACAAATTGATCCCATGTTACTTTGGCTACCACCAAACATATTTCAGCACTTTTGTTTTCCCACCATGTGGTGAATTTTCTTGCTAATTGGTAGGCTGCCCATGTTGCTTTAGAATTATCTAAATAATCCCTTAGCTCAAAATATTTTTCCATATTTTTTAACCATGCCTCTATGGAATCTCCCAAAGCAGAGCCCTCAAACTTAGGGAGTTTTATCTTTTTCATGTTTATAGCAAGTCCATTGGCCAATCTACTTCTCTTGTTTCCCAAATTGGTTGATTTAGAATGATCCTTATGTTGTTCACTTTGGTGTTCATACCTTTCATCTCTTGACTCTGATTTCCCTTCTACTTTTCTCTCAAGATTTGATATTTGAGCCTGGGTTGCATTCATTAGATTCAATAACTGATCTAGTTTAGCCATGGGATTATTATCCTTATCTCCTCTGAACCCATTTCCATAGTTTTTGATTCCAATGAATTTCCTGGAGATATTAATGGTTTTGATTAGTCCTGATATTTATTGTTGCTTAATAGTTTACATAACATAAGTTTAAGTAGTTTTTCTTTTGCAACTAACAATAAGATATGCTCAAACTCAAGTTAAATTAAATTTCAAATCAAAAATAACTCACAAAATTTGATATTGATTCAATTTTCAATTGTTTACAAAAGAACTATCACTTCCTATGACAGGTTCATATAAAGTTACAAAATTTCTATCACTACCTATGATAGATTCAATACATAGATGATAAAAAATATCTATCACTATCTATGATAGATTTATTACATGGATAATACAAAATTTCTATCACTACATGTCATAGATTCATTACAAAATATTACAACATGATTATCACTTTTCATGATTGATTCATTTCAAAGTGTTCAAGAGTCATTTTCACTGTCAATGATAGGTTCCTCCTAATCACTAAACTTTGAAAATAGAATGAGTCTATATCCAAGAGGTGTAACTCGATCTCTTTTTGATATTTTTGGTTTGGTCTTGAAATTTGAAAGGTTCCTAGTGTTGGTTTTGTTTATCTCAACTAATATGGTGGACTTCACAATTTCCTTCCTAAAGGCTATCCATTTCATTATTTCCTTTTGAAGTCTCGTCAGAGCTTTGTTCATCATTTCTAAATCTGAAGGGAAAGAATAACTTGAGTAATAATATGAAATCCTAATCTTCCATAGCTAGATGGTGATAGGTTCTCAGATCTTCTTTTGGGGTGTTTTATGTATCTTCAAAATCCTAGAAAAGCACTAATAGTTCTTTTAGTTTTCTAAGTTTGCATGATAAACCCAAAGGTTTAGTTTCAAGCCTGGTAGCTCTCATACCATGTGTAATACTATACTATTCTATAGTTTAAGAAAGGAATCCAACTACCAAATTTCAACTAAAGAGTAACTAACTAATTTTCATGCTAGGTTTCTTTTCTGGTTTGAATAGAAAAGAAAATTATTTTTTTATATAATTAGATCATATTGAATTTCACAACTAACTCTTAAAATTTAGTTTTAGCTAAAAGGAAACAACTAACTACTATCAAATAACTAAAATCATAGAAGAACACTAGCTAACTTTCATACTTCCATTTTAATTGAAATAAAAAACAACTCTCTAAATAATCAACAATAGTTCTATACATATAAACAATTAACTTAAAAGGAGATAACATTTATTGCAGCACTGATATTAAACTTAAATAAGCAAAGGCATGTACTTGGAATTATGAGAGAGAGAAAATAATATCATAAGAGATCATCATTATGTTGAATTGCTTTAATTGAGAGAAAGAGAAATTTCATCAAGGTCTTTTCCACCCATCCAAACACCTACTTGCCTCCCATGTTTCTTCAACTAAAGAAACTTGTCCCTTCACGAGGGTAATCAACAAGGATCAAATCATCATCATGCCTTTGAGCCTGGTGTTAAGGACCTATACCACTAGATTGATCCTTTGTTGGAAGAATGAAGAAGATCATATCTCTTGTTAATAGTTTTGTTGTCATTGATGTTATCATGATATATGAGTTACAATTGCAAAACTCAAAGTCACACTAATCTAGTATTCTGAACTGGTAATGCAAGATCAACCTTTGGTATTTTGCTCTAGAATCCTCTCTAGTAGATAACTACTACTTCAATTTTTTGGGAAATTATCTATGATTGATAAATGCATACATGGATAGGAACTCATGCCTATAAATGCTTGTATCATTTTATTGTTTGTAGTTTTTCTATTAGGTCTATTGTTCGTTGACCTATCAAGCGATTGAATATTTAATGGATTAAATTTTGCTTATGTAACCCATGCCGACATGTTGTCATGTGCTAAAATTTTTAATTATTATGGAGAAGACTTGTGAAGTTCACCTTGTAATCTATGGAGAATCGTATATATACAATATTTTTTAAAGATATGGATATGAGAGTTGATGTGATCGAATATTACATGATTATATGTTGAAGCAAAAAGAGTGAAGATTGATCTACTAGCATGAAAATTTCATCAGTTACAAAGGAACTAAATCTACACTTGAGGTGTACTTCCATCAATTCAATTATGGCAATTTGCCATTTTGTTACTTTATTTCTGTAGGCAGCGAGCCTCCCATTTTTGGACAGTGAGTCCTAGCAATGAGCCACCCTTTTTGCAATATCTTATAATTGGTTATATTATATTGTGAGTTAATCCCCACCATGGTTTTTCCCTCTAGGTTTCCCACATAAAAAATTTGGTGTCTCTTTTGTTATGTGCCTCATGTTTTATTGATGATTTTTCTTATCTTAATTATGATATGCTTTGAATTGAATGGATGGTATTTGTTCAATAAGTTTAAGACTATACCGATTCACTCTCCCTTAGTATAGTGGATATTTAATAATTTGTATCAGAGCTTGGTTCCTTTGGAGAAGTCTAACATCTTGAGGGAGATAAGGGAGATTGAACAAATGGAGGATAATGGAGAACTCCAGACTGCTCTTGATCATCTTGACAAAGCTGAAAATGAGAATAGAGATTTGAAAGAAAAATTTGATGAAGCAAATGAATGCATCCAAAACTTCAAGGAACAATTAAAGAAATTCAAAGAGAAACATAGAGAATTAAGTGACCAATTGAAGTGTTAGAACTCAAAAACATAGGTTTGAGCCACAAGAGGTTGCCAAGCTCTTACAATGTTTTTGGCTAACGTACAAGGCCAATTAATCTAATTGAACCTTCTACTCTTTAGGCTCTACTAAACCTAGGCGGGTGTACCTATGTAAATGATGCAGATTTGAAATATGTGATTCCTACTTGATCAATCATTCCACAATTGCAAATGGGAGTGGAAAGATACAACCCTAACAACTACTCCTACTGCATAAAATGAAAGTATTTATATATGTTTCTTTTTATGAAATTTATATTCTGGGCTATGATAGATCAATGGCTTCTATCCACATCAACAATGGAGTCAAAAATCAAGAATAATATGTGTTTCCTCTCTGGATTAACTCTAGTTGCTAAGCACTTTAAAAATGATATTCTATGACTGGCATAAAACTTTACTAAATTTTTGTGAACTGCATAAATTGTGCTGAAATAGTTTCTTACTAGGTTTTTCTTTAATTATCCAAAAGAAATCCTTAAATCACTATGACTTATTTAAAAGAATTTCATTTTGAATTACATACACCAATTAATTAAATCACACAAAATGAGAATACATTTTGACAAATCAGAAATACACTTGATATATTGATTTAAATTATTAAAATATCTCAAGTTGGAGACAACGAGATAAAAATATGAATCATTACATCACAACAACTAAACACCAAGAAAGGACTTCACTAGTTAAAAAAATTATCTCCATTGTTGTGCTTCAAGAAAGTTTGTACACTATTTGCATCCCCCTTTTTTTTTATGTTGTTTTCTAATTCTCCCCCTCTTCTTTTTTACCTAATTTTCTTGTATATATAAAATGCATATATTAGGGTTATGACCCTTCATTTGTTCTAGTGCAACCTTTTGGCATTCTTTGGAAAAAATAAAATATTTAATTAGTTTCCTTTCTAGTAAGTTAAATATTTTAACCATAATCTACATTTTCTTTTGTCCATGTGCTCATGTTTTTACTCCCTCCTAACATCTTAGCACTATTCCCACTCATTAATATTTCATTTCTTCGTATTACTATGAAGCTTCTTTCATCATTATCGCAACCACCACATGCGAAATCGAGATCCCCTACCATGATATGTCATTTCTCCTTTATCAACTTACCGCTCTACCGCACATCACCTCTCGCTCTCTAGTGATACCTCAATGTCTCACTCCTCATTGTCATCTCCACCATTCTACGATGGTCTCTTCCTTGCATTAATTTCTACCATCCAATAGTGCACCACATTTTTTCTTCTCATGGTGTAGCGGCGACTCATCTTTGGCTTGCTCTCCTTACCACATTATCTCAGCCTCTCTGTTGCCTCCCCATGGTACCACGGTGGCTTATCCTGACTACCACCTTCACTATCTACCATGCTACCATAGGATCCACTTTGTCTTCATGTGGTATGGTGGTCCCTTTCTATCACTGCTCCTCTACATACCATCCTACCATGGGCCTTATCCATGCCCTTCGCGGTGCCACGGTATTACTTTAATTCCTCACTACCATGCAACCGCGGTCTCTATTCTGACTCCTTGGTGTGTAGTAGTTTCCCCTTAAATTCTCTTCACTGCACCACTAAACCACGGGCCAAGTTTCTACTCTACATGGTATAATGGTAAAGGTGTGATGTAACTATCCTTAACCGTGATACCACAAGGCATTTTTCAAGAGGTTGCAATAGGGAGGTAAGAGGTGGAAACTACAAAGGGTGAATGTTAAGGTAGTGGTATGGTAGTAAAATATTTTTTGGCTTTGTGGATGACAAAAGATGACATTTTTAAGAAAAGGATAGCATAAATATGGACTCTAATGGATAAAATCTCTTAGGATTTTCATGTAAAATTTTTGTTCTAATAGTGACTCCTATTGGGCATGAGTGATTTTTCCAATCACTGCAAGAATCTTGAATATCACTGGGAGAGTAGACCAAGACACCAAAGGATATGAACAAATGGAGGAGATGGAAAATTGAGGAAGTGGAGAGATGAAGGAGATGGAAAATGGAGGAAGTGGAAAGATGAAGGAGATGGAAAATGGAGGATGGAGAAAGGGGGAGATGGAAATGATCCTACACTACTATACATGGAAAGACAATTTTATTTCAATGAGGGAGTTCTAGGATTGTCCATGTACTAGCAAGTCCCAACCCATTTTTGAATTCCTAAACTACTGTGCATGGAAAAGATAATGTTTAAAGAGGTTTATAAATAATTGTCCATGAACTAGCAATCCTTAATCCTCTATGGCAACAAAATCAAACTTTATCTTTTCCTTGAACTATTATGGTCTAGAATTCAAACCATAAATGATGGCCCAAGGCCACCGAAAAGAAGGACCTATACTTTCCTCTGTGGGAAAATTTATTCTAATTTTAGTTCATCAGGTTCCTCTTGAAAATGTTCATTCCATCTGCCCTACTACATGTACTATCATTGAAAACTTTCAGAAAATCATTGTGTTTAGCCCGACTCATATTCCTTTCACCACTCTACAGTTCATAATTCCTATTATCATATTATAAATATTTGCCACCTTCATAATATAAAGTGTATCCACATTCAATGGAACATTGACTATCTTGGTCATTATTATGTATTGCTAAATGATCTTGCAGTTGTATTGGGACTTAAAAATTTGAATGCTTCTCTTGGGAGTCTAGAAATTCTATCTGATCGGACATCTTCTGAGACAATCAAATAAGAAATACTTTCCATTTCTTCCATACCACTAGTAATTAGTGACACATATTTTTGATCCATATAGTCATCCTTATAAATATTTAAATCAATCAATGTTGAACACTCATCATCAGTGATATGCAAACCAATATCATTCCCTTGTAGGAAAAAAATGTTCAAGTCACATACCTCTTCTTGGACAAATACGAATTCTTGACCATCTTCAAAGATTTCTTCATCACTTTGAGAAATGCACGTGGAGTCATATGAATTATTACACACAATACTTTCATTTTCAAAGAAAATATATAGACACAAAACTCTAGAACCATCCTTGTGTGTACATCTCTGGTATTCAAGATTTAACAAATCTGAAACCTACTCACTATTGAGTGAACATGTTTCTTCCAAATTTTCTACTATTTCTCCAACTTCTTGATCTCCATAAGAGCTGTAGGAATCCTTTTGTTGAGAATAAATATCCATAGGCTCATTTTCACAATCTAAATATTCAACGGATCCCTGATAACATGTATTGTCATAGTTTGTTATGCAAGAGAGACTCTATATATCTTCATTATTAGAAGGCATGATATACTCTTCTATTTCAGGTTCTAATGCATTATTGTCAATTTTATGAGAGTGCATACATGTCTACCCCTCCATATCATTTGAATCATTATTGATGTCTTCCCCAGATGGGGTGTCCCTAACAACATCATTAATTTTGCAATCATCTCGCAAGGTGGAAGATAGGTCCTCTGCAAATTCATCTCCATCTTCATCGATGGTACCACTATTGGTTTCAACATTGATAGTGTCTTCATACTTTTTCTAATCTACCATGTTAGTCCATTCATCTATTTGACTATAAGCAACTAGTACGCATGACTCGGGCCAATAAACTGAATTGGGCTCATACACTTTCATGAACTTTTCAATGAAATCAGACCTATTAGGTGGGAAATTAATAGGTATTTGACTACAAATATCTATCATTTTCCTGAACAAAGAGCACCCAAATTCTCCTTTATACTTCCTTATGTTAAGAAAGGCATCTAAGAGATTTTTTTCTCTTTCTTGAATATGTAAATACTCATCATTTTTCTTCACAAATGATTGTGGTGCATAAATGTTCTACTATGAATAGAGTGCATTACCTTCACTGCCAAAGTTCTCAGTTATATCATGTGAAACTTGTGGTGTCCTAGATCTTTTGGTAGTTGTGTATTCATTTTCACTATGGGATGGTATATTTTGTGATGCATCTAAAACACTTTTAACTCCCAATTGTAGAATTTCTTGATCCAATCATAGCATTTGTTGGTCCAATTGTAGCCTTTGTTGTTTCAATTCCTTCAACTCTCTTATTGACTACTACCTTCTCATTTCTTCTGACATCTTGACAAGAAAATTGGGAAAGTTTTATTGTTCCACAATATCTATGCATTATTTATCAATTTTGAATAGATTCACCACCTACTTCTCCCAAAAGTAGGAAAATGAAATGGATTTTGATATTGTTTTAGTTTTCCATAGCAGAATCCCCTATGAACTCAAGTGAATACAAATGTGGAATTTTTATGACTCTATAAGTTAAGACGATTTGCTACTGGATATCTTCAAATTCTTCCCAGTAGAGTTTCCAAATTGTTAGGACTCAAAAACGTAGGTTTGAACCACAAGAGGTTGCCAAGATCTTACAACATTTTTGGCTAACGTACAAGGTCAATTAATGTAATTGAAACTTCTAATCTTTAGGCTCTACTAAACCTAGGCGGGTGTACCTATGTGAATGATGTAGATTTGAAATATGTGATTCCTACTTAATCAATCATTCCACAATGGAAAATGGGAGTGGAAAGATACAATCCTAATAACTACTCCTACTGCATAAAATGAAAGTGTTTATATATGTTGATTTCTATGAAATTTATCTTTTGGGCTATGACAGATCAGTGCCTTCCATCCACATGGGAAATTGATTAAAAAATCAAGAATAATATGTGTTTCCTCTTTGGCTTAACTCTAGTTGCTAAGAAATTTGAAAATGAGATTCTATGACTGGCATAAAACTTCAGTAAATTTATGACTTGCACAAATTGTGCTGAAATATTTATCTACCAGGTTCTTCTTTAATTATGCAAAATAAATCCTTAAATCACTATGAATTATTTAAAAGAATTTAATTCTGACTTACATACACCAATTAATTAAATCACACAAAATCAGAATACATTTTGACAAATCAGAAATACACTTGATATATTGATTTAAATTATTAAAAGATCTCAAGTTGGAGACAACGAGATAAAAATATGAATCATTACATCACAAAAATGAAACACCAAGAAAGGAATTCACCAGTTAAAAAATATTATCTCCATTGTTGTGCTTCAAGAAAGTCTGTACATTATTTGCATCCCCCTCTTTTGTTATGTTGTTTTCTAACTCTCCCCCTCTTCTTCCTTTTTACCTGATTTTCTTGTACATATATACAATACATATTTTAGGGTTATGACCCTTCATTTCTTTTGATGCAACCTTTTGGGATTCTTTGGCGAAAATAAAATATTTAATTAGTTTCATTTCTAGAAAATTAAATATTTTAACCATAATCTACATTTTTTTTGTTCACGTGCTCATGTTTTTACTCCCTCCTAATATCTTAGAACTTTTCCTGCTCTTTAATATTTAATTTCTCCATATTACTATGAAGCTTCTTTCATCCTTACCATAACCACCATGTGCAAACTCGATATTCCCTACAGTACGATGATGTTTCATTTCTCCTTTATTAGCTTACTGCTCTACCACACATCACCTTTGGCTCTCTAGCGATACTACAGTGTCTCGATCCTCATTTTCATCTCCACTATTCTATCATGGTCTCTTCCTTGTATTTATTTCTACCATCCAATTGTGCACCAAATTTTGTCTTCCCATGGTGTAGTGGTGACACATATTTTCCTTGCTCTCCATATCACATTACCTTTCCATCTTCATCACCTCCCCATAATACCATGGTGGCTTATCCTAACTACCACCTTCAATGTCTACTACACTACTATGGGCAACACTCTATCTTCACATAGTATGGCAGTCCCTTTCTATCACTGCTCCTCTGCATATTTCCCTATCATGGGCCTTATCCATGCCCTCTACAGTACCACAGTATCACTTTACTTCCTCACTACAATACAACTATGGTCTCTATTCTGACTCCTTATGGTGTATCGGTTTCCCCTTTGCCAATGCTCTATCCTTTCTACCCCTCTACCATAGGCTAGGTTCCTCCTTCTTGCAGTGTGGTGGTATACTTTAATAAAATTCCCCTAACTTCACCGCCAAACCGTGGGCCAAGTTTCTTCTGTACACGGTATAGCGATAAGGATATGATATGTCTGTCATTATCCATGATACTGCAAGCCATTTTGCAAAAAGTTGTGGTAGGGAGGTAAGAGGTGGAAACTACAAAGGGTGAATGTTAAGGCAACGGTATGGTGGTAAAAGATTTTTTGGCTATGTGGATGACAAAAGATGACTTTTTTATGAAAAGGATAGCATAAATTTGGATTCTAATGGATAAAAGATCTTAGGATTTTCATGAAAAATTCTAGTTCTAACATGAAGCAAGCAAGTGAATATTTTATCTGACTAAAGTTACAAGTGGAAGAAAAAAAGATGATTGAAGAGTGTTTGAATACAAAAATAAAGAACAAGTCTGATGAATGCTCTAGGCTAGAACAAGAAGTGGTAAATATAAGAGTAGAACTGGAAAAAGAAAAATTCTATGAAGATAGTTTCAAAACAAGCTCTATCAATCTTGATGAACTAATTGGAGGACCAAAAACCTCTAAAGACAAAGGAGGATTAGGATTAGAATTAACTGAAAGTTTAAAAGGAACAAATGATCAAAAGACTCAAGATAAAGGGAAGCAAAAAATAAATTTAAGATGAAAACCACCTATTAGACAGCCAAATTCACAAAGCTACCAATCTTTCAATGACACATATTTTTCATGCAAAAAATTTGGACATAAGGAAATTGAATGCAAAAGCAGGATGAATCAATTCTCTAGTTCTTTCCTTATACATTTCTATGTCTGTAATAAGCTTGGACATAGAGCTAGTGAATGAAGAACTCATATGATGAACTAGTCTAATGGAGGAAGGATGAATCAATCCTTTGTTGGTTATTGCTATACATGCAATAGAAATGGGAATAAAGTGAATCAGTGTAGAATAAGGTTTAGTGGAAGTAAATAAAATCAAAGAAATATTGTCTATTATAATTGCAACAAACCCAGACATATTTCAAAGGTATGCATAAGTAAAAAGGGAAAACAATTTCCTCAAGTAAAGAAGAATGAACTTGTGAAGAAGTTTGACAAGAAAGAAGTTAAGCATGAAATGAGTAAGATATGGAAAAATAAAGAAGAGTCAAGGACTACTAATGTGTATATACCCTCATCCAGTGTAGATGAATCCTCTAGGAAATAGATCTAGCATGGTATTAGGGGGAGATTTAGCATAAAATCTCTAGAAACCCCTAATTTCAAGCATGCCAGTCTTTGGAACAAAGTTTGTTTGTAAGAAATAAGTATGTAGATATTTTGAAAATGAAACCAAACGAATAGAGGCATGTATTCTTGTTTGTGAAGCATATTAGGGTTTTTTAGTGTAGTTGAGGAAGTTTTCTAACTTTTCATATTTCAAGAGCATTAAATGTGAATTAGGGCATCATATTAATCTATAAATTGAAATAATAAAGTCATATTGATCATTTTTGCATTCAAAAGAGGTGAAGAATGACTTGGAGTGATTTGGAGTGAATTGAACTGCAACTAGTGTGAACCCTAGTTTTAGCTATTTGCAAGGAAAAAGGTATTTTTTGATTCTATGTTGTTATGACCTTGTGAAAATTTCTTCTTGAATCCTTTAAAAGCTTGATAAATAGAAATGGAAACTCTTGTAGTTGTAAACACAACAAAAAGACCTAGACCCTCCTACAAGAAATATTCGATGAAGGTTTTCGAGGATGACCTTATGGTTGCTTTCTCTTTGATTCCCGATAGTGTCATGCCAACATAGGATATAAGGATTTAAATTAGGGTTAACATAGATGAATTCAATCATATAAAATTGATTGACATGTTGTTGTAGATAGGGTAAGGAGGGTCCTCAGAGAGAATAGTTTGAACCTTATAGCAAGAGTAACATAATAGAAGCAACACAAATTATGGAGGTAAATGCAGATGTAAATATTCTCATTAACTCAAATATTGATTACATATGTTTGGCCACATCTGGGCTTACACATTTGGTGCACATGCCTAATTACAACATGGTCAAGATAAAGTTCTTATACATGCCAGAAAAATCCTATGGATAGAGATTTTTGAACTACTACCGAACTACCACTTCCTAATGATACAATGGGAGATTTATAGCATATCCACTAGACTAGAAACATCCGCGTTGGGCAAAGACTATTACAATCTCCAAGAGGAAAATGTAACGTTGAAGAACATGTTAGCCACAAATCTGAAATTCATCTATGATAGATATGAACAATGAAGTGTGGACCTAAGTGTAAGGTCAGAAACGCTCCATATAAACAATCCAATCACACCATGAGGATCCTCAAATAATAGCGAGATCCACGATTTATCCAACTAGCTATTAAGGTTTGAAATTATTTCAAGGCCAGAACGAAAAATTGTCTCTTAATCTGAAAGCAATAACTTTATGAAAAAAGATCCAAATGAGCTAAAAAATTGGAATAAGGAAATTGAACATGTTGATAATGAAACAATAGGTACACAAGATCTAGTGAGAAAATATGTAGAAACACTAGATCTTCAAACTTGAATGGGAATAAGAAAAAAATAGGAAAAAAACTGAAAGGAAGTATTTTTGGATTGATGCAAGATTGCCAAGAACCAAGGATGCTCTTGCATCAGACATCTGCGGTTAATGAAAAGTGAGCCTCTCACTTTGTAGGGTCCAAAGGAAAATTCATACGATGTACCTTAGCCTAAGAAATCCAAGAAGAATCCTCCACTGTTCTACCTTTCCACTTTACTAGATATTCTTTGTACCACTTTCCATGACTCTTTCTCCCATATCTGACATCCAAGATCTTTGTTATCTCATCTGATCGTTGTTTAGGAATTTGTTCTTCCAACTTTATCTAACTATCTTTATAGAATTTTTCCTCATGATACTGATGTATGTCTACAATGTAAAATATAGGTGATATACTCATACCATCCGTTAACTCTATCTCATATGCATTTTCTGATTCAAACTTGATCAATATTCTACAAGGTCCAAATTTTCTCATATTTAGTTTATTGTATGTGCCAATTAGGAATCTTTCCTTTCTCAAATATACCATCACTTCTTCTCCAACTTCAAATTCCTGATGTCTCCTCTTTTCATTTGCCTTCTCCTTATATCTCTGGTTCATGTTTCCCAAATGCTTCTTTACTTGTGTATGCACCATCTTCATATTCTCAAAAAATTATTTTGCCTTTGCACTCCTTTTACCTTCCATATTGATGTATCTTAGTTCGATTACACCTCTAGGATGTATCCTGTAACAATCTCAAATGGTCTCTTCCTTGAACATTAGTTTACTAAATTATTGTAGGAAAACTCTACTTGTGCTAGGGTTAAATCCCAAATTTTGGTTTTCTCTCCAACCAAACATCTCAACAAGTTTCCAAAACTTTTGTTCACTACCTCTATCTATCCATCTATCTATGGGTGAAAATTAGAACTGAACTTCAAATGTGTTTTCATTTTTCTCCAAGGTGTCCTCCAAAAGTATCCAACAAACTTGGTATCTTAGTCTAAAACAATACTCCTAGGTAATCCATGCAATCTGACTACTTCTCTTAAAAAAAATCTACTACATGTACTGCATCTATTATCTTCTTACAAGGTATGAAATGTGTCATTTTAGAAAAAAATTCCACTACCAAAAATACCAAGTCATTTCCTCTCTAGGTTTTAGGAAAACCAAGTATGAAATCCATGCTAATATCCTCCCAAGGTCTTTCAAGTATTGTCAAAGGCTTATACAACCCAATGTTCTAACTACCCCCTTTTCCAACTTGAAAAAATCTACAACTCTGAAAAGAATTCCCTAAATCCTTATGAATCTATGGCCAAAATTAGTTCTCACTCACCAATGCTACTGTCTGGTCAATTCAAAAATGTCTTGCCAATCCTCCAATATGTTTTTATTCTATCAGGTTAGCCCTAATTGAACTTCGACTTATACACAACTAATTCCCCTTGAACAACATACTCTATTGGATGAAATAATCCAGCCACTGACTTCTATCCTCCAAAACTGGTTTTCTACAAGCTCTCGAAGGTTTTGCAAAATCCAGGTCTTCCTCATACAAGCTCTTCAATTCATCAAAACCCAATAACTCTTCTTTCACTTGTATCAAAAAATTCCTCCTCCTACTCAAGGCATCAATAAATTTGTTTGATTTTCCACTCCTATGTTTCAAAACAAAAGTATAACTCTGTAAGAACTCTACCCATCTCATGTGTTTCTGACTCTCAACTTACCTTGACTATTCAAATATTACAAAGCTTGGTAATCTGTATACAACACAAAATCCTTAGATAGAAAGTAATGTCTCCACTTCTTCAAATCTAGAATTATGGCATAGAACTCTTGATCATACACTAAATATCTCTTCCTTCCATCATTCAACTTCTCACTGAAATAGGCTATTGGTCTTCCTTCTTGACTTAGTACTACTCCAATTGCATTTCCACTTGCATCACAATCCACATGAAACACCTTATCAAATTCCAGTAAACCCAAGATAGGCTATTCAATTAGCTTTTGCTTCAACAATTCAAAACTTATGTGATGTCCATCTAAAATCCTTCCTATCCCCTCTCGTCATTTCAGTCATAAGACTACAAATATAACTAAAATTCCTAATGAACTTTCGGTAGAAACTAACGAATCCATGAAATGATCTTACCTCTCCAATGCTTTCAAGTGTAGGCTATGCAACAATAGCTCTTACTTTTTCAAGATTCATCTTCAATCCATCCATTGATATTAGAAAACCAAGGTATACCAACTCCTCCTTCATGAAACTACACTTCTTGATGTTTATCATCAATTGTTCTTATCTCAACTTCTGCAAAACTTGTCTTATGTGCAACAAATGTTTTTCTATATTCTTACTGAAAATCAATATTTCATCCAATTAAACAATCGCAAACTTACCCAAGAAATTTTTCAACACCTCATTCATCAACCTCATGAAAATATTTAGTGCGTTTGTCAATCCAAAATACATTACTAACCATTCATACAATCCTTCATTTATCTTGAATGTTGTTTTCCACTCATCTCCCTCTCTAATCCTAATATGGTGATATCCACTCTTCAAGTCTATCTTTGTAAAATACTAAGCTCTACTCAAGCAATCCATTATGTCATCCATCTGAGGAAAAGTAAATCTATACTTTATTATGATCTTGTTTATGGCTCTAGAGTCTATACACATCCTCCTCTCCTTAGGTGCCAATAAAGTAGGTACTACACAAGGACTTAAGCTTTCTCTGATCAATCCTTTCCTCAATAATTCTTCATTTTATACTGGTGTCATCTAGTGTGCTTCTTTGTCAGGAAAAATAGCTCCAGGAATCAGATCCATACTATGACTAATACTCCTTATAGGTGGTAATCCATCAGACACATTATCTGATATGATAGCTTCATATTGTGTTAGCAACTCCCTTATCTCTTTTGGTTGTTCTCCTTCATGTTTTAAACCTTCAACCTTCTTAGGAACCAAGGCATAGCATAGTTTCTCATGTCTCAATCCATCCAAGAATCTCCTTCCATCAACCAAACAAATTCTAGCAGTCGTACAAATCTCAGTTTTAGGGACATCTTCCAAGGGTAACAAGATTTTTTTCATCCCATTTGAAACAATGGTGTCAATGTTCTTCTTTCCATCATGAATAGCTTGTCTATCATATTTCCAAGGTCTTCCCAAAAAAATATGGCATACATCCATAGGCATAATATAATGCAAAACTTCATCATGGTAATTTCCTATCTTCAATTTTACCAAACATTGTTCACATACCGGTATCTTTTGTTCATCTTGAATCCATGCTATCTAATAGGGTTTCCAGTGTTTTAACCTTTCCAAATTCAACTTGGTCACCATTTCTTAAGAAGCCAGGTTCTCTAGACTTCCACTATCAATGATCATTTTATAGCATTTACTAGCTACCTTGCATCTGGTCCAAAACAAATTCTTCCTCTACAGTGACTCTTTCTCAAATTCATTTTGACACAACACTCTCCTATTCACCAAAGATTCTCCTTCTTCCAGTTGATTAGAGGATCCAACATGTTCCTCCACAAATTTTTTTCTCCTATTGTTTTCGATCCTTTTATTTGTCTCTCCTTATTTGCATTCAAATGCTCTATGTCCTTCTCCACCACATTTAAAATAGGTTCCTCTGAATACTATTTTCTCCTGTCTTCTATCATCTTTTCTATATCTTTTATTTTTGTAGCCTTTGTATCTTCCTTCTATTTAAAAGTTTCCATCATCTCTTAGGTATGAATTCTCATTCTTTCTGACCTCCTTATCCTTATTTTGATCTAAGAAAATTTCCTCTTCCTCCTCCTTTGAATATTATTCCTTTTTGAAATCTGCCACGTCTTCCTCTCTATCTTTTCTCATGTATTTTATTCAATTTTTCTTCTACTTTTAGGGCACACTAGTATACCTCCTCCACCCTCAACAATTTCATCAAACTTATATCTTCTTGAATAGATGACCTCAAACCATTCATATATCTAGCTACTTGTTCGATCTCATCTTCTAAATGTCTAGATCTAATGTTAAACTTATAGAACTCTTCAGTATACTCTATTACACTTGACTCTCTCTACTTTAGATTCTACAATTTTCAGAATAGACTGATCTAATAGCCCGTATGTATAAATTTTGTCTTCAACTTATTCACCATCCCATCCCATGATTTTATTTTCTTCTTCCCCTTTCTTTTTATATCTGTTTGCAAGTGTTCCCACCAAAGGGATGCATGTACTTTCAAATTTGTATAGGATAATTTTACCTTCTTATCTTCTGGGGTACCTACAAAATCAATTTATTTTTCCATCTCTTTTATTTAGTCTAACAATTCATCCAAATCCAACTTGTTAGTGTAGTCCAGTGAATTGAAATTCCAATTAGTGTTCACTCTGGTTAGGGCTCTTATGAACCTCTTCTCTTCTGGATGAAGACCTGGTTGCTCTCCTCCCGCAAATTCTTCTTGTTCTTCCACTTCTTCATCACTCACATCTTCAACTGGTCAACCTCTTCTTTGGGCCGTTTCAACTGCATCTAATCTGACAACAATTCCTCTCAAAATCTACAATATAGAAGGGTTTTCGTTTCCATGTGCTCTATTTCTTCTAACATTTATTCTTCCTACCATATTTACACAAGACCTCTATAGCTACATGTTAGATCCTCAATCTGCCACCCTACAACAATTCTTCATCAGGAATGTACAACTTACAAAGAATATAATCTCACTCTTATGCCAATTTGTTGTAGATAGGGTAAGGAGGGTCCTCAAAGAGAACAGTTTGAACATTACAACAAGAGTAACGCAATAGAAGCAACAAAAATTATGGAGGGAAATAAAAATGCAAACATTGTCATTAACTCAAATATTGATTACATATGCTTAGCCACATTCGAGCATATAGATTCGGCACACAGGCCTGATTACAACATGCTCAAGATAAATTGCTCATACATTTGATCAAAATCCTACAGATCAAAATTGTTGTAC
This sequence comes from Sequoiadendron giganteum, assembly GCA_007115665.2. Taxonomy (NCBI): domain Eukaryota; kingdom Viridiplantae; phylum Streptophyta; class Pinopsida; order Cupressales; family Cupressaceae; genus Sequoiadendron; species Sequoiadendron giganteum. The sequence continues at coordinate 354,713,357 of CM021106.1, read as the reverse complement.
TACCAAAATACCACTTCCTAATGATACAATGTGGGCTTTGTAGAATATCTACGAGACTAGAAACATATTTGTTGGCCAAAGATCATTACAATCTCCAAGAGGAAAATGTAACGTGCAAGATCAGGTTGACCACAAATCTGAAATTCATCCATAGTAGATATGCATGATGAAATGTGGATTTAAGTGTAAGTTTGGGGACACTCCATAAAAAAAATCCAATCACACTGTGAGGATCAACAAACAATGGGCGAGATCCGTGATTGATCCAACTAGTTGTTAGGGTTTGAAATTATTTCAGGGTGAGAACCAAAAGTTGTCTCTTAATCTAAAAGTGATGACTTGCTAGAAAAAGATCCAAATGAGTTAAAAACTTGGAATAAGGCAATTGAACGTCTCCATAATGAAATACTAGGTATGCAATATTTGGTGAGAAAATATGTAGAAACACTAGATCTTCAAACTTGAATAGGAATAAGAACATAATAGGGACAAAATTGAAAGGAAGTATTTTTGGGTTGATGCAATATTTCCAAGAACAAGGGATGCTCCTACATCACATGTGGATAAATAAACTCATTGGAGATTATAACTTGGTAAAACCTGAGTACTTGGATCTTGTGACGAAGAATTTGGACTATTGGAACAACTTTCCAAATTTGTGTTCCATTATAGTTGAACGATATGTAAAGATGGTCCTCAAAACAATGCATGATCAATTATTATGGACCCATGAACCACACTTGCTAACCAAGGAAGAAATCAAAATTTGTCACTAGACTATGCAACACTAGACTAGTACCTGTGCTAAAAGCAATGAATAATGAAATGGTAATGAATCTCACTGGTGCAACCTATGATAAGAGGGCTCTTGTGAAAAAAACTATGACCAATCTATCCATGAATTATGCATCCATAATGATTGGTCACAAAATCTACTTCACCAAACAAAGAGAATTATGTATCTAGCAGAACTATTTATACTAGTTATGATATAACTATAAATGGTGCAAGTTATGACCTATGTGAGCTTATCCAACAATAGTTTCTTGATAATCTGAGAATGTCAAAACAGAATAAGTACCTATTTAAGTTTTGTTCTTTGATTGTGTGCATGTTATTATATTTTCTCAAAATTATTTTAGGAAAATATGGAATATTATATTGGGACCCATCTTGATTAGTTGTACATCAGATTTTTGATCACATGTGTAAGTTGGGTGATGTGAATAATGTAGAAAATGCCTTGATGACATTATTTTTTGTGTTTAAGAAAAATATCAATGATAGAGACAAAATTCCAAGGAATTTTGTTTATAAATATAAAAATGAGATCATATTATGTGTATCTTCTAATGAGTGTATGATAAAAGAGGTGAACCCCAGACCATCTAGATTTATCCTTTGGGTTATGAAGTCTTAGAAAATGATGTTGAAGGTTATGTGAAAAACTTATTGAAGAGTCCAAAAGATCCAAATGAACCTCAAATTGGAACTTATGCAAAGAAATTCATGGAAGTTTTTTTGGAGCACAACAAAGCTACAAGAAAGAAAAATGTAGCAAAAATGCTCAAGAAATTTGGTTTCACAATGAAGGGATAGTTCTAGGAAGAGACATTAGAGGTATTTTTTTTTTTAACTATCCAATGTAAGGTGATCTTATTGGACCCCTCCTTCCATACTAGCTTCTATATCATCTACAGTAAAGATTGTGCCCAACACTACTAACAAAGACAAATACTTGACCTCTTCCAAACCTACTACTAGATCAAGAAAGAATATTTTTTTCCTCCAATAGACCCTATTAAAAAAAGAAAAGAAAAGGCTACTATGGAAAATAATATGAGTGTGACTAATGATGAAGAGGAAGAGGAAGAAGATCTAGCTTCAAAACTAACAAGAAAGAAAAAGTTGAGTGTTTCTTCCAGTGAAGGTACATCGTAGGAAACTAGTGTTGGTTCAAAGAAAGTTCACTTTGTGTCATTCTTAGAGGATACTGATGAACATAATGTTAATGATGCAAAGAAGTCCAAAATTATAGAATAAGTTCCATTTGACTAGGAAGAACAAAATGTGTCCCTAGTAAGACCTAGTTCCCCTCTCAAACTAGATTTTTTGATGAATAATATGGTGAAATCCATAGCAAAAGTGTATGAATTAGTAGGAGAAGAAGATAAAGAAACAATAATATTGGCCATCATCAAATATTGATCATTTTGGAAGCTAAATGGGATAACATTAGGTGTGATGTTCCTAAAAATTTTGCAGGAAATACTAATGAAGAGAAGAGAAAAGGAAGTTGAGCTAGAAGAGAAAATAATAAATAAAGCATATAAAGAAATTGTATACTCTATGTCTCCAGATAATTTAGAATCTTTAAAGAAGATTTGTGCTAATATGTTCAAACTGAAGAGAAGATTTAATACTCTAATGACAAAAGACAAGAAATAAATCAAAGGAATAAGGAAGGAAATAATAAGTACTATTAGGAGTACTACGATAAAGTATGGAATGATCGACACTTTAACCTAGAAAATAAACTTCTACAAAAGTTGTGGAAGAACCTCCTTCTAGTGCTACTAATGATAATGTACCTCTGGAAGTGAATGATACCAATACTCCTCTAGAAACATGTAGTACAAATTTTCTACTAGAAATCAATGTTGCTAATGAGAATCCAGAAAATGAAAAACATGTTGAAGCAAAATTTCATGTTGCTACTCCTCCGGTGCATGCTGTAGAAGAAGAGAAGAGCGAAGAAGAAAAAGAAGAAGAGAAAATTTAAGAAGAAAAGGTAGAAGAATAAAATTTGGATGAAAATGAGATGGAAGAAGAAAACATAGAGGAAGAAAAAGAAAAAGAAGAAGAAGAAGAATAAAAAAGAAATAAGGAAGTAGACGACATTGTTGGAAAGAATGAAAAAGTTTCCTAGCAAGTTGTGGAATCAAAAAAGCCCACTGGAGAATCTTTTTTTGGTGATGATTTCTTGAAAGGAATGTTGTCTAGACAAATCAGATTTCAACTAGTAATTCTTATGGAACTCTTGCAACTTCCAATGAATCAAGGTTATGAATATATGAACAAGATTTATTTGGTACATAAATTGGTATGAGGCAATGTATTTCATGCATGTGATAGAGTAAAAATATTAAAAATTCATCAAAAGGGAACTAAACTAATTGAAGATGTCATTAAATCTCTATAATATGTCACACCAAATACATCTATAGATACATCTCTCTCGTTGGTTGAGAACCTGAAGCTTCTATTGGACTCATTCAAGGAGCATGCCATGGGACTTGTTGAGAAAACAAAATAATATGCAAAAGAGAAATTGAATGAGGAAAGGATATTGATCCTTCATGAAAAATGTGCCTTGGCACATACCAATGTAGAAAAGAGCCTTGAATCTATAAAGGCTTGTGAATCTGAAGCTAACTCTGTGTTTTCCTATTATATAAGGTAGCTTGATTCCACTCAAAGCATAAAAGATTTCATGGACTCCATTGAGTCCTAGTTGACCACTATCTTCAATACCTATAATGTATCCATGGATAGATATAGATCAACTTGGAATGATATTTCTACACACAGAGAAAAGTTGTTTATGTTATAGAAGCAGAATGAAGGAATAATAAAAATAATTGGTTGACTTGGTGATAATGTGAGGATGGAGTATTCTTTGGTAGCCAATTATTTGGCCAATGCTAAGAATTTGGATAAGATCAATCTGACTCCAGAAACTCTAGATGAAGTTGAAGAAAATTTTAATGCTTTAGAATCTTTGAAAAAAAATTTGGTATCTGCTAAGTAGAGTTGGGAGAATGGGAAAGAGGCCTAGCAAGGCATTCTTCAGGAACTACAAAGTGCTCCCTCCTCTGGGTAAAATTCTTTCTATTTTTTACATTGCTTGGGATAACTCCTCAGGGGGAGTTCAAATTTTTTATTCTATTTGTTATACATTCCAAACCCTATTTACATATCTTTCATGTTTTTGATCTACCTTTGTCCTTCATGTCAAAGGGGGAGAAGTGGATAGAGAAATAGTGTATATTGTGTATATAGGATGTATGCAAATTCTTTTTGGAACATGTTTCCATCCATCACAAATGGGGATATTGTTGGAAGAATGAAGAATATCATAAATTTTGTCAATATTTTTTTGTCATTGATTTCACCGTGATATATGAGTTGCAACTACAAGACTCAAAGTCACATTAATCTATTATTTTGAATCAGTAATCCAGGATCAACCTCTTGTATTTTTCTCTAGAATAATTTTTCATAAATATCTACTAATTTAGTTTTTGGGAAATGGTAAGTGATTGATAAATGCATACATGGACAAAAACTTGTATGTACAAATTCTCGTATCGTTTTGTTATTTACAATTTTTTTATTAGGTCTATTGTTGTCTAGCCTATCAAGCAATTGAAGATGTAATGGATTAATTTTTGTTTGTGTAATCCATGATGGCATTCTATCACATGCCACAAGTTTGAATTATTGTTGAGAATACTTGTGAAGCTAACCTTGTTATCTATGGACAACGAGATATATATACAAGATGGTTTTTAAGATATGGATATGATAGTTGGTGTGAGTGAATATTAGCAGATTATATGTGGAAGAGAAAAGAGCAAAGATTGATCTACTGGCATGAAAATTTTGTGAGTTATAAAGGAACTGAATCTGCACTTGAGGTGTACTTTCATCAGTTCAATTCTAGTAGTTAGCCATTTTGTTACTTCATTTTTGTAGGTAGTGAGCCTCCCATTTTTGGACAGTGAGTCTTGGTAGTGAGCCACCCCTTTTGTAATATCTTATAACTAGATATACTATATAATGAGTTAATCCTCACAATGGTTTTTCCCACTCTATGTTTTCCATGTAAAATTTTTGGTGTCTCTTGTGTTATGTGTCTCATGTTCTATTTATTATTTTACTTATCTTAATCATCATATGTGTTGGATTGAATGGGTGGTATTTGTTTAATAAGTTTAAGAATATAATGATTCAACCCCTCCCCCCTCTCAGTATATTGGATATTTAACATCCTTCACTATGGGTAACTCCCAACTAGAAATATCACTCTGACCAGGGGTATATCTGTTACTTGATATGTGACAAATGATTATCTAGCATAGTACATTGGTGAAGGATTTTAATCATTACTAGCACTCATGTGCCATCAACACTCTCACCCTTGATCAACATGATAATAATTGACTTAAGATTATTATTATTATGAGGTCCTCTTTCAAATTCTTCACTCTTGGTTTAAGGTTAAACTATTTTATTTAAGCATAAAAATAAATTGACTTGGCTCATTAGTTTTCTCCTCTTATAAATATAATTTTGATTTCTTATACAAATGTGGTGATATAGAAAAAGAAAAAAAAATTCACCCTAATGGACTCTTAGTAATTCATGGATTTCGTTTGTAAAGAGATAAAGGTACGAGTCTCATTCAAAAAATTTATGCACTAAGGAAAAGGAAGATCTTGGCTATATCAAGAAGATTACAACATAGAGCATTTTTAAGAAAGCTCGAACCAATTCCTAGGCATGGATCATGGTTTAGAAAATAGTAAGAACCGGTTCCATTGAGAATTCAACAAGACTAGAATAGAATGAATTCTATTTTCATCTAAGAATACCAGGGCATTAAAGATCATTCGGTGATAAGATTTATCAATATGAGATTCATATTATGTGCCTATAATAATCACTAGAATCTGGCTAAAATATTGATTTCTTCTCCCTGAAATTCCACGTTTAGCTTTAGGTGATTTCTCTACTCTACTAGCAAGATGTTTATTGAGGTAAAAGACTTAAGGAATGTTGATAATGTTGATGTCCTAGATTGCATAAAATGAATGCTGGCAAAAAATCATTTAGCTTCAAGAGTCTAGAGAAGGGAGACAAAGAAATGATGTGAAGGGCTTTGTCAATGATGGTAATACACAACTATTCATAACCAACAACCAAAATAATATGGAAAAACTAGATAATGCAATGAAAATGGATAGTGTTTTAGGTGGTTTTCCATCCAAGATGATAGCTCCCAAAAATGAATAAAATAATGTAATGCCTCGCCAAGTAACCCTAAAGGAAGTTGTAATTAATGACTTAAGTGAACCAATTTTTCTTTTATAAAGTGTAATAACATACACATTCACTTACTAATTAACAACAACCTCTATGACTACACGGTTAGGATTACTTAAACCCACACATACATCTTACATAAACCATAGCAATAAATACTTTATGAAATAAACATCATACATCATAAGAATACCACATAACATAACAAGATGAACATCCAAAATACAATCTCATAAACATTAACTTAATCCAATAGTTACATCCCTCATTCCCAGAATGAGACAATAGTACAAAAGTATAACAATTACATAATCTCAGCTCATAAACATAAGAGGGATAAAATAACTTATACAAATAGAAATATTACAAATGCAAGAAAATACAATAGAACCACGAGCTATCCATCTGGATGTCTTGCCTTCATGAACTGAAGATCAAGGGGGACCTAATGGTTTTGGTGCATGTTCCACCCAACCATGTGGTACCCGAAGGCCCACCCCCCATGCTAGGAGATAGTAGCCACATAACATGGACAAAGATACTACTACCTCTAACCAAAGACAGACTCATGATGACATAACCAAACAAATGAACTAAACAAGTACAACTCAGGTACAACACTAATATCATTAACATAGGTCACATTGCTTCCAGACATAAAATCGACCAAGTATGTTCAGAGAACAATACACGTATACAAATACCAATCACCAAGGGAATCTCAAGTGCACACAAACTGGAAAACATAACCACTCCAGCTCTAGGAGGATACAAATAATAGAACACACTCCAAACATCTTGGAGGCAACAACACATGGTCCACTCCTTTCACAGGAGGTACAAAACATCCCTGTTCATGAAAACCAGGTAAAACTAAAAGGATGCCATGCACTACCCAAGGGAAAACAACTGGATGGCATAAATATTCAACAACCCTTATCCTCTAAGTTCTTCTGGAAGACTTATAATATAGGACTAACACTAGATCCCAAAACCCACAATGCAACTTGACTTCATAGCAACAAAAGCATTCAAGTCATAAAACAAATCTAATATTTGGATTTCCTAAATCCATATTCATTCAATAAGTAACATTAACAAGGTCAAAGACACACTTACAGGGTTAACTCAAATAATCATATACCCATATTTCTATTTCCATTATAAGAAATTTTAAACAATTTGAACTTACATACCCTTACAAAATATAGAGAACTAGAACATTTAAGGAAATCACAAGAGCATTACTATTTTTGAATATACTAAATCCATATCTCCTTCATATTTCATTCACAATAAATTAATTGCTCTACTTGAAATATAATAATTTAAAATAGCCATTTGCCTCATCAATATAAATAACTTCTTAATTTACCTTTAAATCGACACAAATCCATGCAAGTAAACTCTTTCCATTTCCTAACCAAATCTTGCATCTCATTCAATTTTCTATTTAAAACATTCAATCCCTTTAATATCATAAAATATTGTTTCTCTATCCATTTTCCCATATACACTAATCAAACCATTTTTAAATCTCTAATCAATAATATATTGCATGCTTCTTATTAAAATAAAATGCAATAATGAATTTATACTTAATATATGTATATTTATGTTCCATATTATGTATACACCAAATATATATATTAATAACTTAATTATATATATTCTTTAATATTCCAATCACAACAATTAGAATTGTTGTATGGAAATAAATGAAACAAAACAAATATTTGTCTTTTTCAATATAATTAGTTCCTAAATTTACGTCTAATACAACATAAACTATTGCAAATACTATATTCAAATTTTCTATCCAAAATTTATACCACGCATTCTAATTTTATCCTTTAAAATCCCTATTCCCAATAATATAAAACTTTTGCTCTTTCAACTTAATTGAAATAATTAAACAAGTATCTTCAATCTACAAATACAAGAAATACTAATTTAAACAATTTCAATCAATTTCAATGTTTACTTCTAAAACTAACATCAGTTCTTTATTAACTGGATTCCTTTCGTTTTCCAACTAACTCAAATGATTTAATTATTTAATATAAAATACATTTTTCCTATTAAACTGAATTATGCATACTAATCAGTTCCAATAAAAATATTTCTTTCAGATAAACAACTAACTCTTCTAATTTCTCCAATTCATTACGTAATTCATTATATCGATAAAACTGAATTAAGAATTCATCTTTTCAGATAGGGGAGAAATTACACTAATATTTAATTCTCTAATTGCTCTTAACAAAATAAGTATTTTCAACTATAACTCAAAATATTTCGCTATAAATTAAATAACCAATTTCCCTTGGAAATTAAATCATTATAAAATTAATCAAATTAACATTTGGTCTCTTCCATTACTTATTGTGTTAAAATAAGATCAATATTTGGACTATAACTCAATATCATATATATATTTTTCCAATTAAATCAAATTAATAATTGGACCTTTTACACATGAATTTAAATTATGCATTCTTTAAATCAGATATTTAACTCCTTCAATTAAACTTTAACATGCCATTTTAGAATAAACAATAATTTCCCCATACGTTTATAATTTTACTTCTGCTAATCTAATATACAAATTTTATTTAAAATAATATAAATAAATATAATACTTTAATATTATAAATTATAATATAAAATATTAATATTTATAAATATCAATTTATTATTATTTTATTATCAGAGTAGCCATGGGAAAATAACTTAACAACAGTCTCGTGTTTCAAGCATAACTCAAAAAATACAATATGAGTATTCACGATTTGTTTACAGGGATAAGAAAATTTCAAGGTGCCAAAACCCTTTAAATTTCCTGACAACCCAGTTTGTGTAAGTGGAGTTATACACGACGCAATCAGACCATTTTACCATGAAAAATATAACTACCCTGTGGATTTTAAAATCCATTTTTTAATAATAAACAGAGGGTTTCATTTTCTAAAAACATTATAAAAACATTGCTCAATCTCTATGTTTGAATCCAAAACAAAATAATCGATTTCCTCAAACAAATTAAATTCAACTGAGGTTTTCACAATTTTCACTCAAGATTCACAAAACAAAAGCTACAAATTTATTTTCTAAAACAGATTTAACAAACAAATCTTTAATCACTACTATTTTAAAAACAATCAAGAACAATAAAAACACAAAAGAAAAACCTGGCTCATTAAGCTACAGAGATGAATTTCTATTGCAAGCCTCCTCCAAAGATTTCCTAAATTTTCTTCAATCATCCAATGAATCCAATTCAAAACCCAACAAATGCAAACAATCTTTCCACCAATCAATTCTACAATCAATCTTTCTTCAAACCCCTCCTTTGTGCAAATTTTTCCAAAATTTCTTCTCTGCTATAAAAATGATTATTTCTAAAAACTTTTTCTGCCCTAAAATTAAAACATGTATTCTTTATAAATCAAAAATACCTAATACAACCCTAATTCACATTACATGCAAATTAGATATTAATTTCAATTTCAATTCCGATTTCAATTTTTACAACCCTAATTCACATTGTCTGCAAATTAGATATTAATTTCAATTTCAATTATTGAAAGCCCACTTTCAATTTAAAATGCAATTTCAAATAATAAATTAATTTCCAAAGTTGAAACTCATTTCCCAAATAAACATTTAATTACAATTTCTAATTTAATTCCCACACGTTGAAATCAAATTCTAAAATTAATTTTAATTCTTTTATTTCCTTTCATTTTCTTGCATCACGTTCAATTAATTAATTTAATTATTTAATAGCTAAATTCAACCCTCTTGGATTAAATTTAATTAATTAAATAAATTAAATATAATTAGTTAATTTTAAATATAAACTTTTATCCACATTGCATTATTTAAACTAAATAACCATCAACATGATTTAAATGCAATTATTCTAGATATCTATTGCCAAATCAAGAATCCTTCAAAATTAAATAAGATTAAAGCAAGGCAATGAACGACTCAACACACACAACTGACGACACACTATGGCTAGGGTGTAGACTTGACACAAGTTATCTAGCTACTATCTCCCATTCAACTTAACTGTTGGATTGACATGCTCAAACTTGTGAACCCTGGTCGAGTCGATGTCATGTACATACAATTCTGCAACCAAGTAAACAACATCATACAATATATCCAACATATAATACACACCGTGAAGAAGGAGTTACGGATTCGTAGGGCACTCGCAAGCGAGTGATGCGAACCCGTCTTCTTCACCAATACACTCATCGAAACTGACACTTCCATCATAATTCCAATAGTCTCATAATAACATCTCATGCTGACTTTACAACATCATTAATCCATAATACATGTGAAACAATAATTAGATCAACACATCACACAATAATAGTTGTCGCTCAATAGTAGCGAACAAAACTTCATAACAAAATGTATCCAGTATCAAAGTAATTGCAACCAAACATAACATAAAGCAAACCGAATAAGGAGCAAAATAGAAGGGTATTGCAAATAAGATTAAGAGAAGGCAAGAGAGAACAATGGAAAACATCGACAAGGTAAGATAGTAGAAAATAAGAAGTTAAGTCTAGATGATATATATCTTAGGAAATATCGACTAAGATTCAAAATTAAAGTTGATGAAGTTTTTCAAAGATGATGAGCTAGAGTAGAGAATTAGTGGGGGGGGAGAGGTAGTGATAAAGAGAGACCTCCAAATTAAATTTGAATCCTCTAAGAAACCTCTATTCAAAGATTTCAAGAGCCCCCATGACTGCATGGCTTCCATCTTGGTAGATTCTACTTGAGGCATAATGATAAGTTGTGATGATAAAATTGATCCCTTGTTAACCATGTCATCTCCCTAAATTATATTTCCCTTTCCCCTTGAGTGGTAACGATTCTGCAACCACTTGAAAAGAAGACTAGGGTTAGGCCATTCACGATGTGTATATACAAATTTAAATATAATCACATCATCATCGTATACATTTTCGCATATGAAATAAAATCATTCACATTTACATTTATGAAATATAAAAATTTTATTTAATCCTTGATTTCACTTTCACATGAATTTTTATTACTAGAAACTAACATAATGACCATAATTCCATTGTCATAAACATGTTTAAGTTAGAGGGGATATAACACATAATACAAGCTATGTGCATATATACATATCTATACCTGTATATACTTTTATATACATGTATGCATAGGTATACCATATCAATTTATCGATATGGGAATATTCATCTACCAATGTATTCTTGTATGGACATGTATATAAATATGGATACATGTATATACTATATATATGTATATATGTCCACTTTTGATTCACTTACATCCATTTATGTTACAATCAGTATGATCACAATAACACAAGACATATAAATAGAACCAAAATAGATAAACATCACTCACAAATTCCTATAGAAGTAAAAAAGAATCCTAATACAAACATACAAGCTAGTATGACTTACCTATAGCCCACACAAACTAACTTAGTTCCCTTAATCTAAGGTGATGTGTGGGTATGCTCAACTAGTCTACTTTACTTGTTACCCAACCAAGCTCCTCTCCCAAGTGATACTTCCCCTCTACCTAGAGGAATGGTTCATATACCTGCACTCACTAATACATACTCACAACAATAAAATTTTCATAACATAAGAAATATACATAAACTTCTTGAAATTATGAATATTCACAATTCTATAACCTTATAATACAATAATTTCCCATGGATAACACCAATTAAAGAAACATCAAATGAGACAATCATTAAATGTGAAAACACTCATATTGATAACAAGGAACAACATATTTTATTCAACCTTAGAAGTCTCATTACAATCATTTTACCCTATGCAATACTATTAAGTAATAACTATACAATCAAGGTGTAATAACTATCCTCCCAACAACTTCAATAAGGCATCAAAATTCTATTCAAGGCTTCAGAGGCAAGCAAGGTGTGTTATGTTAGGTGGCCTTGAATTAGGGCTTCGAGCTTCACAAGTTTGACAAGTTTTGTTATTCCAAACACTTATGAACATTATGCATATAGGTTTTTGTTCAAGGGGATATTGCTTCATTCATGTAAGTTCTTCTTCTTAGGGATCATCATGCCCAATGTATCCAAGATAGGACAAGTGAAGAGTAAAAGACTCAAAACTTAGGGAATGCAGTGTGTCACATTACCACTAAGAGGAAATTCATATGCTAATAAATATTGCACTATTGGAGGAAATCAAACCCAATGGGACTACCAAAAAAAGGACACATCACAAGAAAAAAGAAAATCACACCATGAAACAGGAAAAATGTCAAAAGATATTTTTGATGTATAACCTAATTTTAAAGTGGTTGCTAACATCATTGTTGTGAGAAATTTCTTTAAAGTAGTCAATGTTCAATCCTAAGACATGATGGATTCCTCATAAAACCCTATGTCAGGTCATATGTTTCCAAAATAAAGCTACATCATGAAAAAGGAGGTGGGGGTTTCCCTTATAAATACATAGGATATCTATGGATTTTGGGTCAGTATATCTTTGCTACAATGTTGTTATAGAGCTCAAAAATCACATCATTCCCCAAATACTTATAGAACTAGAAGAATGACATAAAGAGAGAAAAAACAAAGAGAAAGCATTTTGGGTCAACGTGGAAGAGACCTAAATGTCTCGACACCTTAAGTCATTCCCAAAGGGAAAAAAAAATACAAGAAAAAAGATAAAATGTTTATGATATAGAGAAGAATGTAGGTACATATAGAGGAATGCACAAAGAGAGAGAGAGAGAGAGAGAGAGAGAGAGAGAGAGAGAGATTCATCAAATGAAACAACACAAGGGATCACATTACACACACACAATCACATAAAGAAACATGAAAAAGAAAATAATGTAAAATACTAGTAAGGCACATGCAAGTCAGCCTATAGTAGGTCATCCACATCCAAATCTTGATCAGTATATAGAGAAGGTGGAAATGTAGCCAAAGGTATGACATCAAATGCAAAAGTTAGGACAAGGCTATCTAACTCCTTTCCCAAACTAAATGTAGGACAAGGATGAGTGGAGATAGGTGATGAGAGTGAGCTCCTTGCAAGAAAAAGAATGATTTTCTATGAATGTATTATATGTAATAGTGAGAATGTTATGACCCTACGACTATTACATGGCAAGGAGCAAGATGTATGATATTTTAGTCAAGTTTGGTTCTTATAAGGTGAAAAATTATTCATTACTTTCTTTAAAGGATGAGAATTGTTAGTATGATTGCCAAAGAATATATGAAAAACATAATATGCCTCATTCTTATTAGTTTGTATTTTGGTCATGTTTACGCATTAAGGTGGCAATGTGATCAATTTCCTATGTAAAAGAGTATAGATGATTTTCTTAATTTTGGATACTTGTAATGATTTTTAAAGAGATTCAAGAAGTTCATGCAATTATTGTAACTATATCTTTTGCTGATAATGCATTCATGTTTTCTTCTTCTTTGGTATGGTAACTATGTTTTCATCAACTTTATCTTCTAATTGCAACTCCTTTTCTTTTTCAAAAAAGGATGTGTTAAGGGTAGTAAATTGTTTGGAATGTGTGGCTTCTTTTTGTTTATTCACAGTTAATGCATTCAAAGGGAGTTGAGGAGGAGGAAATTTTTTTGACAAGATAAGCCAAGCTACACATAAATTCAATTCCTTATTTGTATTTAAGTAGCTTTTGTAAGTTTCCTATAAGGGGAACACCGTGGATAGCAATAAATTCATGTCTCATAAAGTATTGTAAAGTTTTTAGTTCTTCATCTAGCAACCTTATATTCTCTTGTGGGATATCAAAAACATAATTCATCTTGTTTATAGGAAGGGAATTCATTGAAAATGAAGTATGCATACTATGATCCATAGGGGGTTGAATATCAACAGTTAGAAAGAGTAATAAAACCCAAGATCCATGGAAAATGGTGTATCATACGAATGCATGAGTCTCGAACTATGTCTCACAATAGTATTGCTAATAGGAAACCAAGTTGTCAAGCTTATACAAGGTTCACAAATATAGTGTACAAATCGAAAATGGAAAGAGACTTAAAATGTAATGTAATGACCTAGAATGCAATTTGTAAATACAATTTTTAGATTATAAACAAGGTATTTTTTTTATTACACTATGCAACAATCTGAAAAATGAAATATTATAAATGAGATTTTGAAATCACACAATGAACTAAATGTACCAAATTAAGCTAGATATGATGAAATTAATGAAATAGGAACTTAACAAACTATAACAAAAATATGAAAGCAACAAACAAAAGCACAAAAATGAAGATTTTAATGCTCATAAATGTAGATCAGGACCTAATGAAGGACTCATTCACCCTATAGTGAATGGATCCTAGATGAGGTTTCTTCAAACTATTTTTTCATAGAATTTTAGTCATTTTCTAGTGGTTTTCAAATTCACATTTTTATATGTTTTAGTTTCATTTTTTGTAGAATGCAATGTGAAATGCAAGTGCAAAATGTGACAAAATTATGACCTACAAGACTTAGTTTGATATGCAATTTTGTGTAAATTATTTACTAGGATTATATGATTGCAAGAGTCACTTGAGGTTCAAATAGCTTAGTTATTTCTTTAAATTAGATAATCTTGAGAAACTCCTAGGATAGTATTCTAGTATGGGAGTGAACTTGTCTACTTACTTGCTAAGTGGATTCATTTCTAATAGTTAGTATGTTGTAGGTTAGTCTAGGACAAATATTATTCATTCAAGGACAATACTTATCTGTAGTGTAAGATAGCCTTAATTTAAATCGGCTCTAAGTAGTGTATATGATAGATGACTTCATCAAAGTACTGAATGAGAACACTTTGGCCAAAGTAGTACAATGTACAACATCCACTTGGACTCTATGATGCTTGAGACTACACTATTAGTTCATCATGATCTTGTATTACATACTAGTTTGAGAGTTTCCAGATTATATAGGTTATAGTTATGTAGGACACAACACTATGCTATGTTGGTTGTCATTATTAACTACTCTACCAATCTCTTCATCAAAGGGAGGATCCATCTATCAAATGATAGATGTGTGGGGGACCACATTAAGATTCCATTGTTGGTGGAAAAGCATCTGTGTGATGCTTCTCCTCCACAACAAGTGACCGAAGAACTAAGATTTGAAAGGACAAATTCTTGGACCCTCTTACTACTATTTGTTCAAAAGCTCTATGAGCTATTTATGTAGTTGTACATTTTCTTATTATGATGTATATTTGAAATGGAAAGGATTTCTTGTTGAAATATATTGTCTTTTTTTCAAAATAAAATAAAAGAAATTTTTTATTGTAATATATTTATTACTCATTACATTTAATTGTTGGTGCAAAATTAAGAAATTTTTATTTACATAAGGGTTAGGTCATTACATGTGGTATTAGAGCTACCATGTTTAACTTTGGAACTTATGAGCTCATGAATTTTCCCTTCCAACATTATCTAATTTTGTGAAAATTCTTGTGTCGATATGGTGTGTCTCAAATTAATAGCCTAAAATTTTGGAATCAAAAAGAACATTACCTCAGGACCAAGAAGGAAAAAGAAGACATTGTTAGAACCATTGAAGGAACCAACTATGATAGTTCCATCTGTTGGAATGATGGATGCACAGGTGGACCTTTGCCAGGAAAAAATATTCAACCACAAAAAAAGTATGATAATGGCATGCAAATATAGATTTTATTATGATCTATCAGATTGATAGATAGATGGATATTTTATGAAGAGTACATATGCTTGATTATAGGCAAGTGTTAAACCTAGAATGAAAAGTATGTTGCCAAGTGTTCAAACCACATTTCATGTGACAACAAGAAACCCTAACAAACTACCTACGGAATGATAACAAGATGGAGATAAGTTATAGAAAAGACAACTCATCTTCTAGAAGAGAATCTTATCTCAACAACTTTATTAAATGATTAAATACAACTTAGGACTAATATGATTAATTTAAACTTAAGTTAACTTATGCTAGTGTAATAATTAATTAATTACACTAACACCCCGCCACAAGTGCAACTTAGGGAGACTAGATAAGCATGCACCTAAAACTAAGATGAATGCAAGAAAGCATTAATGGGTCCCGACAACAAGGCCAAATCAGGTACCCATGTACAAATTCAATAATGAGGTAGAGAAGGAAAACCCATTGGGACAACCCCCCTTACAATGAGATGACTAAAGCAAAGAAGCACTAGAAGAACACTATGAAGTAACACTGGTACCGCAATCTGACAAGCAAGGAAAGATACTTTTTTCCACAAAAAACCATATCAAAATCATAATAATGCAACAACAGACCCAATGCCATGGAACACTCAAAAACACCAAACTGGAACATCCCTGGAATCTATAAAGCAACAATAGATGAAAAGATGATGACAGAATTTGGAAGCCGTGAATCTCAATGCTGATGTCAAACTGAGACTAAAACTTTTCCATGAGAACAAGTACCATAAAGTCTCAGAAACATTAACCACAAATTTAGTGGCCCTCAAACTAAGATGGATCCAAAATGAATCTAATATGTGTTAAGCTAAGACAAAAAAGTGGCCAAAAGAAACTAAGAAACCGGATTACAACCCATGCGAGTTATCATCAAAACATAATGAAGATCAAAGTGCATGCACACTCTAATCAGAATATTATGCAAGAAACCCCCCTGATGGAACTTTATATCAGTTCATTTATTACAATACCCAATGATTGCGAAAGGAGAGAATACCTAAATATGCATAAACAGAAAATTAAAAAGAGTGCATGCAAAAACCAATGTTCACATTTGTCTCCATGATGAAAAATAACCTCAAATTTGTGTAGATGACCAAATCTGAAAAATGGCCTACACAACTATGAAGTACTCGAAACAAGCTTTCCGTCAATATCTTGTCTGCCCAAAATGGACATTGTGGCCAAAAGTTATGAATTTTTCAAACAAACTGAATTTAGCTTGGAGGAAACGGGTTTTCTAGCAAAAATGTTTATTTCTAATTTGATTTCTAAAAAATATACTCATTGTTTGTAGACAAAAATAAAAACCCAGAAATATTTTGATACTAGAAATAAAACCCAAAAATCGTTTATTGATTCAATAGGCAAAAGATGAACAATTGATTTTTTTTAACCTTTAGCCAAGAGAAAAATGACGTTCGATGCTTTTTAGACTGCAATTTTCTCCAGACCTGTGCAAGATATACAAAATCTAAAAGATACCCAGTTCAGATTTCGATGCTGGCTACAAAACCCAGAAAACATTTTTCTTCCAAGTGAGTGAAAACTAGATTTTTGAAGCAAATATGATGACGACTCCAATAAAAAATGGCTTGCATCAAACCCTTGCCAAGCTTTCTTGATCCTGGGATGAACCTTCACTGGAATAGCTCTGATACCATGTTGGAATGATGGATGCATAGGTGGACCTTTGCCAGGAAGAAATATTCAACCACAAAAAAAGTATGATAATGGCATGCAAATATAGATTATATTATGATCTATCAGATTGATAGATAGATGGATATTTTACAAATAGTACATATGCCTAATTATAGGCAAGTGCTAAACCTAGAATGAAAAGGATGTTGCCAAGTGTTCAAATCACACTTCATGTGACAACAAGAAACCCTAACAAACTACCTAGGGAATGATAACAAGATGAAGATAAGTTCTAAAAAAGACAACTCATCTTCTAGAAGGGAATCTTATCTCAACAACTTTATTAAATGATTAAATGCAACTTAGGATTAATATGATTAATTAAAACCTAAGTTAACTTATGCTAGTGCAATAATTAATTAATTACACTAACACCCCCTCATAAGTGCAACTTAGGGAGACTAGATAAGCATGCACCTAAAACTAAGATGAATGCAAGAAATTATGAATGGGTCCTGGCAACAAGGGCAGATCAGGTACCCATGCACAAATGCAATAATGAGGTAGAGAAGGAAAACCCAGTGGGACAACACTATCTGATTGAGTGATACTAAAAATTTTATGAATGGAATTTCTTAGATCAATGATGTGAAGAGGAAAATGAAGATGGAGGCTATGCACAATTACCTACCAACCATCTCACCTGAAAAATCAGAATCATTACCACTTTTTAAGGACATGCCATAAGAAGAAAGTGCAAGTCCTACAATAATCTTTAGGGATCCTAGGGTTCAATCATTGGAAAAATTAATACCAATTTCTTTGAGTAAATAGTCTAAGGGATACACACTAAGGACACCACCAGTCAAAAAAGGGGCTCAAGAAAAAATGTTTGTGAAAAATGTAGATTATATTGTTAATGAACACCATATTAACATTATTTTTTGCAACTATGTATCAGACAAAAAATTTGAGGGTTACTATCCATTTTGGGATAGATACAAAAAGATGAGGGATGAAAAAAATGATTGGGAGAAAAAATTATCTCAGTCTATAGGTTACATTCCTTTAAGATATGTACCCAAGAGTGAATCCAAAGGATACTCTCCCCTTAACTATATGAATAGATGATCAATGCAATCAATTCGATTTTGAAATCCTCATGTTATGAATAAAACTATATTTTTATGAAAAAGGTGTATACTTGGTCATTTATGGAATTCTTGAGTTCATATGAATTTGTATTTTTTTATGCTTTCCATAAATTAAATGATAACATAAGTATCCTAACATGGATTAAAAAAATTAGGTTAAACCAATCATTTAAGCATGGTGAGAACGTATGAGAGGACACAAACCAATCCTAGAACAATTCAAGAGGTTGGAACTATGGGAATGGAAGCCAGGCTTGACCAAATCCTATCAAGAAAAGTCACCAACAACCTCTTTGGAAAGAAACAAGATGATTTTTTCCATTAAACGATCAAGGGCTGTGAAAAAATAATCCAACCAAAATTTGATAGTAGTGCTAGGGGTGATGAAGCCAAAGTATGGCTCATCTAGATGAAAAAATACTTTGAGATACAAAACTATTATGTGGTGACCAAAGTAGTGTGGGGTGCTAACTAATTAGCAGGTGAAGCCTCTAACTTGTGGATGAACAAAAAGTTGGAACTTAGCATAAGTTCATGGAAACTAACTTGGGAAGAATTTTTTAAATTTTTTGTGTAAGAGATGGTTACCACAACTCTTCTATGACTAGAAACTCTTAGAATTCCAGGAGTTGAGGAAAGGAACCATTTCAATCCATGAATACTGGGATCAGTTCACCTAACTTCTATTTTATGTCCCCCTCTACCACAAGGATGAATGTTTTCATATTCAAAAATTTATTTTGGGACTCAAAAACCAAATTGGTGGAGAAGTAGATATGCATGGTCTCACTATGATGGACCTTGTATACAAAAATTCCATCATGCAAGAGAAAAATCTTAATGCAAAGTTAAATTGGCAAGAAAGAAAGGATTACAAGAAATATGTGGAAGTGCCCATCAAAATAGTTCCTAAGAAGGAGGGACTTGTTCAGAATGTTGCTAAGCAAAAAGGGAAAAGTTCTTTCATGAATGGAAAAGAGTTTAGGAGAGATCGTAAGAGGAATGATTCAAGCTTTGTTAACACTAGTAGGGCCAGTGAAGGTACCAATAAATCTAGAGAAGCCACTCGGAAAAGGGATCCATTTTCAAGATGTTACATATACAAAGGGAATCATTATGCAACGGAGTGTCCAAATAATACTTATAGTTCCCAACCCTATAGTAACTCTTTTCCCACTTAGAAAGACATGTTTCAATAGAGGATACGTGTTGTTGTGGATGATAGACAAGATGATTACCAAGTAACACCAGTCGAAACACCAAGTATTCTATTTGGCTTACCTATTTCCATTTTAATTGATATGGGTGCTAGTAAAAATGTAATTTCACCTAGAATATTTAATAAATTATCTAGGAAGGCAAGGCACATGGCAATGTCATGGAATGTAGAGTTTGCAAAAAATACAAGAGAAAAGGTGGACCAATGTATTTTTGAAGCTAGGATAGAGCTACCTTATTTTACCACTAAATTCAACCTTTACATCGCACCACTAAGATAATATTATGTTATGCTAGGGATGAATTGGTTAAGGAGGCATAGAGTCAGTATATTGTCATGCCAAGATTGTTGAGTGTCTAGATGACTATGGAAATCAAATAAATTTCAAGGAATACCTAGAGAGGTAAAGGTTTGAACAATTATAGAAATTTAAATTTTGAGAGCTAAGAAGAAAGGGTGTAAACTATTTGCTATAAAAATTGAAGAACATGGGAATGATAGTGAAAATTATGAATACTAGAGTCCACAAGAGTTAGAAGATGGAGAAATTGAAGAAATTAGAGAATTAGATATGGAGAAATACTGAATTTTGAAGGAATTTTTAGATGTGTTTCCTAAAGAGTTACCAGTGTTGGCACTCTCAAAATTTGCAAATTTTAAAAGCCCATTTCAAAAAATTTGCCTATGCACTTTCAAAAGTAAACCTGAAAAATCTTCCTAAGTCACCCACTTTGGAGGGTCATATTTTGGATTTTGTTGATTTTCGTGCAAAACCCTTTTGCAAGGTCACTCAACTATTGTATTTGATAAAGAATGTCAATTTTCAGCTTCACATGATAAGTTTTGACAGGGTTTTGAAAAGTGAAGCTAGAGGGTTTTTGCACTTTTCTGTTGTTTACAAACTTTCAGTCTTGCAAAGCAACCTCCCATTTGAGCTTGCATTTTTCAACCGAATGATTGTTTCTATGCATTCTCCATACCAAGATGATCTCTTACATCAGGTTTCAGATTTTTATGAGTTTATTTTCTATATTTAACATATGAAAACCAAATGCAATTTATTTAGTATTGCACTTGCATTTTTCAGAAACCTTCTTGAGAGGTCAACATCAACCATCAATATCTATTTATTGGGAGATGATTCAATATAATTCCTCTTTCACATGAGCTCCCTGTACCAGAATGATCTGCTATCTGTAGTGGCAGCCTCCCAAGAGTTAATTTTCTATTTTTTCAAATTGGTGATTTGGTCAGTTTTAATTGATTCTGAAACAAGCTATTGTTGCAGAAAGTTCAACTGAGCAACTTTAATAGTTAATAACTTTCACCTCGAGATTTTTTTCACTGAGCCATCTACTACATTCCATTATCAGACCAAATTTCTACATGCCTATAGTTTTCAAAGCTCTAGGAGGTCATTTGACTAGTTTTCCAAGGTGAATCTATAACCAACTTGACTAGTTTTTACTACAGCATAGTGTTAGAAAATAAATTCTGATATTTTCCCATTTCATCTTTTCATCTTTGATGCATTTAGAGCTTGTGTTAGATCAACTCAACATGAATTTTTTTTGAATTTTTTATTTTTTTTAGGTTGGGCTGACATGGGGACCTAAAATTCTTTGCACAATTATGAGATTACAAGTGTCTGCAACATTGCAACCACTTCAAATAAATTCTTTTGGTTAGAAAAATATGATATAGAATTCTCCTAGTTGTGATAAAAAAGGTTAATCTTAATTTTTCTAATCACCTTTTCTTATAGTCCTATATGATTCACACAATGATGCAAAGAAACATTGTCAATGAGGATTTTAGCACTGAATTTGAAAGAGGAAGAGGTATCTGAAACAAACATTGAGCATAATAATTTAAATGAGGTTTTGAATGTAAATGAAATTAAGGGTGAAATTGATGTAAATATGGAGTAACAAATGGTTACATGGACAATTATTTCATTTAAAAATGGAGGTGGTGTTTCACTTGAAGCCACTATGGAACAAAGTCACCACACCATTTGATCTTGTTGAGTTCTTTGAGATCAATGGGATATTATGGAAGCTTATAGGTCTCATTTTTTTGGTGAGATCAATGTTCTAGTAGAAATTGTGCAAATGAAATTTCTAGATCAAATGCTCCATAGCATGCTTTAGAGATTGTCAATCTATTTTTGATTTGCAATGAGAAAATGTTACATTAATGGGTTTTGAACTTTGAATATTATATTAATGCATTCATTCACCTGGATAAGATAACCTTTTCCATTTATAATTCATCATATGCCTATTGTTGTGACATTTTATTTCTTTTGTAAGGGACACGTGGTGGTTATGTGCAAAGGGACGGTCTATAATTGTTGAAAATGATTCAAAATTATTTGAATTTGACTCTTTAATGATTTTTTATCTGACACTAACACATATGTTTACCAAGTTTAGATGTATTACAAAAGAGTAGTTCATGCGCATGTAGAGAGGATGTAGTGGAATGGTCTGGTGAAACTCCATTATGAAGCTTAGACAAGGTACACGAGTTTGGTTGACATGATTGCCAGATAAATATGATTTTAGGGAATGCCCCAGACAAGCGTATGCTACAAGAAAACCTTGTTGAGAAGTATTCAAAAATTTCACAAAGGGCCAAGCACTTTGGCAATGAATATGTATCAAAATTGTTGAAAATGGAGTGGCCACCATGCTGAGATGAAAGGTTTGTATTTATAGAAGTGAATATATCATATTTGTATGACAAACAATTGACATCTAACGAGGGAAGTTTGAGTTGGTAGCAAAAATAAATCAAACTCCATGAGAAAATTTGATACTATTGTGCATTGGCACCAGCGTGTTGCACAAGATGGATTTTTTGCTAAGGCATTAGAAACTTTTAAGCAAGTGTAACTTGCAGCTGTGTGGCAGCCTCGACATTTATCCAATGACATCCTTCGAGCATACCCTATGCTTTTTCCCATATGTGGGTATCTTGTGTGGAATAGAGAAGCAGCCAAAAAAAGTACAAGCAAAGGAAGGTTAGGGCAGCGAGTAAATGAAACTATTGATGCTACTCATAATGAATTAGAGTTATGAAGAAGAGGCTAGGGATCTCTGTGGGTATTGTTTAATTGATGCTATTTGCAGGAGGTGTATTTATTGATAAATGGAAGTGAAGCCATCGAATGGAAGTGGCCACATTGGCTGAATGCAACTTGATGTTGGTAAAGAATACACCCTAAGGATACCAGTGAACTTATTGAGGATATGTTTTCTTTGAACCTTGGAAGTATCCATCATAAGAGATGAAATGGTGTTGTCATGACCGAGTTGTCGAGCACAAAGACAAGAATTATGGAAAAATGAAGAATAGATCAATGGTTTGCAAGGGAACCTTGCCACATGTAGTAATCTCATAGACCCCACAGAATGTTGGAAACATGAGCCAAGAGGCTATGAGGTGCATGAGGTAAGGCCAATGGCGAGCACCATGAAGTTTTAAATGATCCATGAAATATTTCACTCAAGGAAAAATATTTAATGATTAAAGATTTCCCAATTATGTATGGTGCTTCTTATTCTCTCAATATTTCATTTTTATATTTAAGAGGTGTGACAAGTAAAGAAAAGGTGGGCCCAAAATATAAATATTTTAAAGTTTCTATATTAAAATTTTATTAAAGAATTTTGCTAATAAATGTAAAGGTGCAAGTGAGTGAAAATTAAAGTGGAACAAAGTGAAAGTAATTGTTCAAATTAAAATAGTTGGGGCTTTCATTTCCTCATAGGTGAAAATAGCAAGGCATGGTGGAATATAGAGTTAAATTCCTCTATTATAATGTTTAATATTTTATATGCTAGAAGTGAAACTATGAAATGCA
The DNA here is from genome assembly GCA_007115665.2 of Sequoiadendron giganteum. Classification (NCBI taxonomy): domain Eukaryota; kingdom Viridiplantae; phylum Streptophyta; class Pinopsida; order Cupressales; family Cupressaceae; genus Sequoiadendron; species Sequoiadendron giganteum. Next base: position 354,689,544 of record CM021106.1, on the reverse strand, counting down.
GAAAATGGGAGTTATGTTCTATGGAAAAGTGCAAGGTGAATACTTCAAGTTTTGTTGGGTAAGAATTAAAAGGGATTCATGGGTAATGTGTTTTTCCCATAAAAAGTAAGATGGAGAAAATATTTTTAAATGGGATGCAATGTAAAGTGGATAGAGGGGATAAATTTATACAGTGAATATTAATTCACTATGTTGAGTATTTTATATTGTTGGGAGATAAACGTGATGCACATGAAATAGCATGGGAAATTTTTTTCTTTTGCCTAGGGAGATAAGTGAATTAAATATTCACTATGGTAAAATGAATATACAAAATATAAGTGCAACATAACAAAGGAAAAACTCAAGATTTTTTCACGAGAGAACAAACAGAGACATTTTTACATAGTTGGGTACATGGTGGAGACTTTTCCCTATGGAGTATTTTTTTTGTTGCACAGGTGACTGAATGTAGACTTGGAGGAAAAAATTTATTGTAGGAAGAGAGAGGAGAGAGTATTTTCTAGATTGCTAATCAACGAGAAAGGAGTTGTCATGTGTCTTCAATGGATCAGTTTTAGGTTTTGTTTTGTTTTCTATTTATTCTCTTCTCTTCTCATTATAAATTTTTCTAATTTTTTGTATTGGGTTGGGTAGATAGAGAAATGCTAAGTGTGAGTCTAGAATTGAGTCTGTAAGCTGTAATTGTTGATTTCATGAGTAAATATCAACCAGTGTGTGCAAGCAAATCATAAATGTCATCAAATTTTCTCTAGGTTTGTACATTTTAAATCACTTGAATTCAATAATACAAAGTATTTTTGAGTTTATTATCTCAATTTCCCTAGGAATGTTTTATTTATTCATGGGTCCATTTCAAAAAGATGGTTAAATTCCTTTGAGTAAATAATTATGATTTCAAGTGTGCAGGTTAGATTAAATTAGAAGAGTTTGATTGATGATAGGAGTGGATTTTTTGGTGTAATGCACTAGTAGTTGGAATCTACTAGTTGAAGTGTGTTTTTTGATGAAATTCCTTTCATAATTTTGTATCTTGACGCAGTGGCCCAACATTAGGAATTGATCTATTATTGAGCTTGGTGTATTCTCAGAAACATTTTAAATTTAAAATCATTTTAAATCCTTGTTGTTCAGTTGCGGTTTAATTTTGTGTTATGCCTCTCAATTGCTGAAGTGAGTGTTGATCTACTAAGAATTTAGCCAGATTTTGTGTTGTTAGTGCTTTCTTTGGTATAATTGAATTGGGAATTATGTACTATAAAAGGAAATGCCTGTGTATGATTGAATTAAGTATTTTAGGAATTGTAAAGGTTGACCCACCTTGGTCCTATAGAGCCAAAAGTGTAGGATATTTCAGTCTTTGACTGAATCTTGTTAGTTGGCTAAATCCCCCATTGAATCTAATAATTAGAAAGTGGCTAGTCTATAGGATTCATTTGGTTTGTTGATTTGGAACACCAACAAAATGGTGACTCTATTGGGCCAAATTTTTGAAAATTTTGATTTCAGAATCTAGCCTTAAGAGTCATTGCATTGAATCATACCATTTTCCATTCTGAATTTAGTTCAAATATTGAAATATTTCAAACCTAGAGGAAGATTTTTTGTAGTGAACTTGGAGATTTCATGATCTATGGTGCCCTACTAGTGAAAGGAACTTAGAAGAAAATTTACATGTGAAATAACTTCATAATACTTGAAGTTCAATCCTCTAATAATAGAGGTGGTGACTCTGTCAAAATAAACTATTAAATATTTGAAGAAAAGTTCCAGATCTACAATATTTCCAGTCAGGAAGATAATTTGGAGCATCTGCAACATTTCCAGGTATTCTTCACTTTTTGATTTTTAGGAAAATTCAATGTGAAAACCATATTTGAATGTCTTAGGAAAATATTTGGTTCCCTATTTAGTGAATTAGCACTAAAAAAGGGAAAGGACAATAATATGAGTTAGGACACTCCCATTTTCTAGTTCTATTATATTAAATGCAATTGTAGTCCCATTGAAAGATATTTGTCTAGTGTTCAAATACTTGCCAGTCTAGATAGTTAGAAGGAATTTTTATATCTTAATGATTTCCATCCCTTTCATTTTCATATGTTTTAAGCCAAGTTTATCACTATGTCAAAAATTGTCATTGTAATCCTTCATTTGGTCATGGTTGTCATTATGCACAATTACGTGAGTCTTGATTTCAATATATCCATGGATCATAAAATATCCATACCTATAGAATCCGGGATATAGCTTGTTAAGAAGTGTCAGAATTTTGATAATCTTCACACTTTTGACACCCTAAAGTGCAAGAACCCAAGAGTGCACAAGCCCAAGATAAGGTTGGAATGGAAATATGTGTTTGAAAGGGGACTTAAAGAGATGGATAAAAGGCACCAGATGATTCAAAAATCCTAGTTAAGAGACAATCATACTATGTCTTCTTGCAAAATTGTTGCACCTTTTTTCAATTCCTTTGATCCATTGTATGCTCAATTAGATTTGTGATGGGTTGATTACAAAACTAAGAGTATGTCAAATCAATTTTATAAGAAGATGCCTAGATTTAAAGGATACAATGTATGTGAAGGAGATGCACATGTTCAAAGTTTTTCTAGCTTCATGGAGAAAAATTCATTCAGAGATTAGGATATGTGGATGAGATTTTTTGTTAGATCTCTTAGTGAAAGAGCTCAAGATTGGTATATAAGTTTTCCTAAGAAGTCATTTCCTTGTTGGCATGAACTAGTGAATGCTTACAAAGAAGAATTTTTAAGAGAGCCTTTAGATCTTGTCAAAAGATTAAAGGAGATTAAAAGAAAAAATGAAGAATCGAGCATTGATTTTAGTCATAGATTTTCTATTTCTCTTTCACTAATCCTAGAAAATTTTAGACCTAGCATTCCTGACGTATTCATATTTAATTTGAAGCTTTTGAAGAGGGATCTAGTGCATTGTTAAAATATTTTAGAATATCAAATATGCAGATGGCCTACACATTTCTAGATAATTTGGAGAAATAGAGGAATGAATATCTCCAAAGTTTGTTGTCTTCAATTTTTGGTAAACATGTTGATGAAAACAGTAGTTGTGTGGGTAAAAATTACCAGGGTTCTTCAAACAAGCGCATACTTTAGAAAGTAGAAGATGAGAATGATGTATCATCAAGTGATGAGAAATTTTTCTTTGAAAACCCTACAAAATAAATATACTTAGATGAAAATTGTAGCCATGATGATGAAATGCATGATGAGTTGGATGAAAAATTTGAAAATTCTCCTATCTCCTCTGAAAATACAAAAATAAAAAGAAAATTTTCTATAGTAGGTGTGTGCAGGATCATGATAGGCCAAAAAGTGGTGATATCAAAGTGATATGATGGCCCATGTGGCTGACGAATTTTTGTCTACCCAAAATTGATGAAACAAAAAGGGTTTTTAAAGGAGATTCTGAGCTTTCCACCAATATAAATTATGTTTTAGTTTGAATTTAATAAATAATTATTATCCATTTTCTATTTGAATTATGAATAAAGTCCTAATTCATAGGTTGATTGAAAAAAACCTATATCTTTAAAGCAGTATCACTTTTCTTTAATCCAAAATATGTGTCACATTCTATGCTTCACATACTATAGGATTAAAAAACAAATGAATTTCATGAATTTTTAACCAAGTTAAGGTGGTCAGACATATGAGTTTTTATATTTTTTAAAAGTTGTAATAAAAAATTGATAATTAATTATTTACTTGAAAACAAAATATAAAAAAATATGCATCACATCGGGACATGAGTCCCCTACTTATATCTAAAATATTATAAAAAAATATTATCATTTTATTGTGGTTAGGGTGGTTAGACAGACACCTACTTCTTATTTTCTCCCTAAAATTTAAGTACTATTGCATTGAAATTTCAAATTTTCACCAAATAGATTGAAAAAAAAAACATAAACCTTTTAGTTTAGAAACTAAATTCAATTTGCTACATATTCTATTCTTACATATTTTTGAAATAATATAGATAACTTATTCAAATTTTTACGTCAAGTTGCCTAACTATGATTTTCTCAATTTTATTGCCACTTAAGGGCCTATTTTTTCCATGATGATCGTGCACATACCCAACAATTGAAGGTTGCAATGATGCAAGCAACTTCCTCAATGATCATCTTAGTACAAAATGTGTTGATCATGCTTTCCCTTCAAGCAATGAACATGATGTTGCAAAGAACAATGGGATTCCAAGTCTTCTAAGCCAAGAACATGATGAAGAATATGAGTTGTATTTACTCTTTGAAGATACAGGTCTTCATAATGAGACATTGGAGTTTGCTGATTTAGAAAATGCTCTTGATAATGTCAGTTTATTAGCTGCAAGTGATAGAATATGTGATGAATTTCAGTTTGAAGATCAAGCACAAGCAACTACAATGAGGAAGCCATTGATGGTTTCTAGTTTAATAGAGAAAATGTTTATGTTTATCCTCAAGAGATTGCAAATGAAAAGCTCAATGAAGACACCTAGTTCAATATTGAAATGAAATATGATATGGATTTTTATCATAACAACCTAGGAGTAAGCAAGAATGAATAAATAGATAACCTATTCTCTATGATGGGTTGTGACCATGCTTTTGACAAATTTTCTTGTAATAAAATCTCTTATGATTGGGGAAACCCTGTTTATGATTAGCCCATTGAGTTCTCAAATTTTGAAGATGATGACACCTTGGGATATCCTTATTTGCAATTTGATAATGCATATATTTCAACTGGAGGTCAAGAAGAGGAAGTGGTTGAGGGTATGTGCAGGATCATGATGAGCCAAAAAGTGGTGATATCTAAGTGATATGATGACTCATGTGGTTGACAATTTTCTTAACCAAAAATTGATGAAACAAAACTTTTTTTTAAAGGAGATTCTCGGCTTTCAACCAATATAAATTATTCTTTACTTTGAATTTAATAAAAAATTATTATTCATTTTCTATTTGAATTACAACTAAATTCTTGATTGATAGGCTGATTGAAAAACATCTATAACTTTCAAACGGTATCATATTTTTTGAATCTGAAATATACGTCACATTCTATGCTTCACATACTATAGGATTAAAAAAAAAAAAAAAATCATGAAGTTTTGACCAAGTTAAGGTGGTTAGACATACGTGTTTTTATATTTATTAAAATTTGTAATAAAAAAATCATAATTAATTATTTACTTGGAAAAAAATTACAAAAAAATATGCATCACATCTGGACATGAGTCCCTACTTATATCTAAAATATTATATCTATTTTTATCATTTTATTGTGGTTAGGGAGGTTAGATAGACACCTACTTCTTAATTTTTCCCTAAAATTTAAGTACTACTACATTGAAATTTCAAAATTTCACCAAATAGAATTTTTTTAAATAAACCTAGTAGTTTAGAAACTACATTCAATTTTCTATAGATTCTATTCTTACATATTTTTGATTTAATATAGATAACTTATTCAAATTTTTAAGTCGAGTTGCCTAACTCTGATTTTTTGAATTTTATTGCCACTTAAGGGCATATTTTTTCCATGATGATCCTGCACATACCCTTGAAAGAATAGATCAAAACATTGATCTATTGAGAAGTGAACAAATTTCAGATCTACTGACTGCAAAATATTAGGAATGTGCACATGAGAATGACTCTTAGATGTTGTGTGCAATCCCTATTAACTTTGATAGTCATGATGATCTACAATTTGCAAGGAATGATGCATGTATTTCTAATATTCTCTTCAATGATGAACCAATTCATCATGATGGTGAAAATGTGGACAAATATGACCAACAATTTGAATGTAAGGATGCATTTTATGATGAATATATCAATGTGCATGCTGATGCAAACTCAGAATTCCATTTTGATGAGTTTGGAACTATAGATGACCATGAGGATTGCACATCAAATGAGACAAGTTTCGAAGATTATACTATAGATTTGGACAAGCCTTTTTTTGATGACTTGAACGAGCCTAGTCATGAGTCTTTGAATGGGAATATGGATGTTGATTTCAATGAGAAATTAGATTGTCTTTTTGAACCATAATTTCTCGTTGTTGAGAAAACTTGTGATATTGAAGATGATGACATACTATGTTCAGAAGATGACAATATGACTATAGATGAGGACAAGTTAGAAATATCCGATGATTCTCAATACTAGCATGATGAAGGAAAATCGTAGAGTGTGCCAATAGATGAGTGTATCTCACTTTACATACACTTGGAGATGGTTTGGATGATGAGAAAGATATTCTAGTAAGTTCTTGTGATGGTTTCACCTCTGACATGCAAACTACTAATCAGATTGAGTTTAACAGTTCTAGCCATAAGGTAGAATGTGAGTGCTACTTTAGTCAGCTAGGAGAAGTTTTCATAAAGTGTGGCAATGTGCAAGATATTGAAAAAATTATTTTCATCTTGATAGTGACTTATATGATGAATGTGATACATTGTTGCCACATGGTAATCAACATTTTGAAAGTATGCATGACTTTCAGATGCTCAGTGATTGTGAATATCTTGATGATGTTGTATTTGATTTCCTGTTAGGAGGTACCAACATGTTTAATAAGGTGGAGGGTTATGATCAGGCTATACTTCCATGTGGTCTTGATCCCTATCTTCAACTGTTGTCACTTGATAAAAAAATTAGAGAATGAAGAAAGTGATAGTGATGTGACCTATTTGATTTGGTTGCCACTCATATAAAGGTAGTTTGATGCTAATGTTTGCAAAGACATTGTCACTCATATTGTATTGGTGTGATAGAGGCAAGCATGAGTTGAGGGAGATCAACGCCTTTAATATATTAGTGTTTGAAAAAGGTAAGAATTGACTCCCCCTTTTTCATTTGTTGACCTGGGGTCACCAAGTAAAGTTAAAAAGACACTGAGGAGCAGTTTGAGGACACCTAATGGACTCAGAAATTGGTCTTCTCCCTAGAGATCTGGATTATTCCTATACCCATATGGGGCATACATCCCTAATCAAATCCATTATTGGCACTATAAAATTTTGCAAATTTGAAGTGCCCATTTCAAAAAAATTCCCTCTACACTTTCAGAAGTGCACCTAAAAATCTACTTGAGTGACCCACGTTGGAGGATCATATTTTGGATCCTGTTGATTTTCATGCAAAACCCATTTGCAAGCTCACTCATTTGTCCTATGTGAGCAGGGATGTCAAATTTAAGCTTCCCATGATAATTTTTGACAAGGTTTTCAAAAATGAAGCTCGAGGGTTTTGGCACTTTTCTGTTGTTTGCAAACTTTTAGCCTTGCAAAGTAGCCTCCCATTTGAGCTTGCATTTTGTAACTGAATGATTTTCAAGTGAAATTGATTGTTTCTTTGCATTCTCCATTCCAATGTGAGCTTGTATGTCAGGGTTCAGAGTTTTATGAGTTGATTTTCTATTTTTAATAGATCAAAACCAAATGCAATTTATTTAATTTTGCACTTGCATTTTCAAAAACCTTCTTGAGTGATCAACTTCAATGGTCCATATATTTTGATGGGATATTATTCAAGCTAATTACTCTTGCACACATTCTCCCTATACCAAAAAATATCTACTATTTCTAGTGGTAGCCTCTTAGGCATTGATTTGCTATTTTTTCAAATTGGCGATTTGGTCAATTTTAATTGGTTTTGAACAACTTGCAGAAAGTTCAATTGAGAAACTTTGACAATTAATAAATTTCACCTTGAGATTTTTTCAATGATCCATCTATTACATTCCATTCTCAGACCGAATTTCTACATGTTTGAAATTTTTCAGAGCTCCAGGAGCTCGTTTGACTAGTTTCCCAAGGTGAATCCAAAGCCAACTTGACAAATTTTGACTACAACACAAAGTACCAGAAAATGAATTATGATCTTTTCCCATTTCATATTTTCATCTCTAATGCATTCAGAGGCTATGTCTGATTAATTCAACATGAAACTTGTTTGAAAATAATTTTTTTTTAGGTCGGGCCCACATGGGGACCTAGCATGCTTTGCACAATTATGAGATTACAAGTGTCTACAACATTGCAACCAGTTCAAATAATTTTTTTTGGTTAGACATATATGATATAGAATTCTCCTAGTTGTGATAAAAAAATAGTAATCTTCATGTTGCCAATCATCTTTTCTTATAGTCCTATATGATTCACACAGTGATGCAAAGAAAAGTTGTCAACAAGGATTTTAGCACTAAATGTGAAAGAGGAAGAGGTATTTGAAACCAACATTGATCATTATAATTTACATGAGGTTTTGAATGTAAATAAAATTAAGGGTGAACTTGATGTAAAGATGGAGTAACAAAGGGTTACATGGACAATGCGTTCATTTACAAATGGAGATGGTGTTTCACTTGAAGCCTCTGTGGAACAAAGTCACCATACCATTTCATCATGCCAAGTTGTCTGAGATCAACAAGATATTATGGAAGCTTATAGGTCTCTTGTTTATGGTGAGATCAGTGTTCCAAAAAAATTTGTGCAAGTGAATTTTCTAGATGAAATGCTCCATAGCATGCTTCAGACATTGTCAATCTATTTTTTATTTACATTGAGCAAATGTTGTATTGATGGGTTTTGAATGTTGAAGATTATATTAATGCATTCATTCACCTAGATAAGAGAACCTTTTCCATTTATGATTCATCATCTACCTATTGTTCTGACATTTTCTTTCTTTGGTAAGGGACACATGGTGGTTATGTGCAAAGGGACGGTCTGTAATTATTGAAAATGGATCAAAATGATTTGAAATTGACTCTTTAATGAGTTTTTGTTTGACATTGACAACTATGTTTACCAAGTTTAGACGTATTACAAAAGAGTAGTTCATGTGCATGTAGAGAGGATGTAGTGGAATGGTTCAAAGAAACTCCATTTTGAATCTTAGACAAGGCACGTGAGTTTGGTTGACAAGATTGCTAAATAAATGTGATTTCAGGGAATGCCCCAGACAAGCATATGCTTCAAACGAACTTAGTTAAGAATTCTTCAAAAAATTCACAAAGGGAAGAGCTCTTTGGCAGTGAATATGTATCAAAATTGTTGAAAATGGAGTGGCCACCATTCTAAGATGGAATTTTTGCATTTGTAGAAGTGAGTATATCAAATTTGTATGACAAACAGTTAACATCAATAGGGGAAGTTTGAGCTGGTAGGAAAAATAAATCAAACTCCATGAGAAGATTTGATGCTACTATACAATGGTGCTAGCGTGCTACACAAAATGGATTTTTTGCTAGGGCACTAGAAACTTGCAAGCAAGTATAACTTGCAACTATTTGGCAACCTCCACATTTATCCATCGACATCCTCTAAGCATGCCTTACACTTTTTCCAATACCTAGGTATCTTGCATGGAATAGAGAAGTAGCCAAACAGAGAGTGAAAAGAGGAAGGTTAGGGTAGCGAGTAAATGAAACCATTGATTTTTCTCATAATGAATCAGATTTATGGTGAAGAGGCTAGTGATCTATGTGGGTATTGTTTAATTGATGTTGTTTGTAGGAGGTGTACTGATTGATAAATGACAGTGAAGCAATCGAATGGAAGAAGCCACACTAGTTGAATGCAGCTCAATGTTGGTAAATAATACACCTTGAGGATACTAGTGACCTTATTGAGGATATGTTTTCTTCAAACCTTGGAAGTATCCATTTTATGGTATGAAACAGTGCTGCCATGATTGAGTTGTCGAGCACAAAGACAAGAATTAGGGAAAAATGAAGCATAGATCAATGGTTTATAGGGTGACCTTGCCATGTGTAGTAATTTCATAGACCTAATGGGATGTTGAAAATGTGATCCAAGAGGCTATGAGGTGCATGAGGTAAGGACAGTGGTGAGCCCTGTGAAGTTTTAAATGATCAATGAAACATTCCACGCAAGGAAAGATATTTAATGATTAAAGATTGCCCAATTATGTACGGTGCTTCTTATTCTCTCAATAGTTCATTTTTATATTTAAGAGGTACAATAGGTAAAGAAAAGGTGGGTCCAAAATATAGATATATTAAAGTTTGAAGATTAAAATTTTATTAAAGAATTTTGCTAATAAATGTAAGGGTGCAAGTGAGTGAATTTTAAAGTGGAACAAAGTGAAAGCAATTGTTCCAATTAAAATAGTTAGGGATTTTATTTCCACATAGGTGTAAAAAGAAAGGCATGGAAGAATATAGTGTTAAATTCCTCTATTATAATGTTTAATATTTTGTGTGCTGGAAGTGAAACTATGAAATGCAGAAAAGGGGAGCTACATTCTACGAAAACGTGCAAGGTGAATACTTCAAGTGTTGTTGGGTGAAAATTAAAAGGGAGACATGGGTAATGTGTTTTTCCCGTGAAAATTAAGATGGAGCAAATATTTTTAAATGGGATGTAATGTAAAGTGCACAAAGGGGATAAATTTATATAATGAATCTTTATTCACTATGTTGAGTATTTTATATTGCTAGGAGATAAATGTGACACATGTGAAAGAGCACGAGAAATATTTTTCTTTTGTTTAGGGAGACAAGTGAGTTAAATATTCACTATGGTAAAATGAATATACAAAATATAAGTGTAGCATAACAAAGGAAAAAATCAAGAGTTTTTCATGAGAGAACAAATAGAGACATTTTTACACAACTGGGTAAATGGTGAGATTGTTTCACTATGGAGTTATTTTTTCTGTTTCACAGGTGAATGACGACAGCCTTGGAGGAAAAACTTTGTTCCAAGAAGAGAGAGGAGAGAGTCTTTTCCAGATTGCTAATAAAGGAGAAAGGAGCTTCCATGTGTCTTTAAAAGATTAGTTTTAGGGTTGCTTTTATTTTCTATTTTTCTCTTCTCTTCTCATTGTAAATGGTTTTGATTTTTTGTATGGGGTTGGGTAGATAGAGAAATATTGAGTTAGTCTAGAATTGATTCTATAAGCTATAATCGCTGATTTCATGAGTAAATATTAGCGATTTTATGCAAGCAAGTCATAAATATCATCCAATTGTCTCCAACTTTGTTCATTTTAAATCATTTGAATTCAATAATACAAAGTATGTTTGAGTTTATCATCTTAGTTTCCTTGGGAATATTTTATTTGTTCATGGGTCTATTTCAAAGAGATGGTTAAATTCCTTTGAGAAGATAATATTGATTTTAGATATGAAGGTTGGATTAATAAGAGGAGTTTGATTGATAATACGAGTGGATTTGTTGGTGTAAAGCACTAGCAATTGGAATCCACTAGTTAAAGTGTGTTTTCTAATGAAATTCCTTTCATAATTTTGTATCTTGACTCTATGACTCAGAGTTAGGCACTGATCAGTTATTCAGCTTGATGCATTCTCAGAAACATTCTAATTTCAAAATCATTCTAAATCCTTATTTTTCTATTTAGGTTTAATGTTGTGTTATGCCTCTCAATTACTAAAGTGAGTGTTGATCTACTGAGAATTTAGCTAGATTTGAAGTTGTCAATTCTTTCTTTGGTATAATTGGATTGGGAATTATCTGCTATAATAAGCAATGTCTATGTATGATTGAATTTAATTTTTTAGGCATTGTAAAGGTTGTCCCACCTTGGTCCTATAGAGCCAAAAGTATAGGAGATTTCATTCTTTGACTGAGTCTTATTAGTTGGCCAAATCGCCCCATTGAATCTAATAATTAGAATGTGGCTAATCTATATGATTCATTTGGTCTATTGATTTGAAACACCAACAACCAAGACTACCATCGAAAAGAGTGTTTTATTTATCAATTGATATGGTTCCCAGATCTGATCCTATATGCAAGGTGCCCTATAGGATGACCACCAAAAACCTTATGGAACTCAAGACACGGTTGGATGAATTATTTCCAAAGGGATAAATAAGACCAAGTGTTTCACCTTGGGGAGCAAGAGTTATCTTTTTCAAGAAGAAGGATGAAACATTGTGATTGTGCATCAACTATTGGATGCTTAAAAAAGTTATGGTTAAGAATAAATATTCGTTGTCACACAAAGACAATTTATTTGATCAAATCAGAGGTGTAGCTATTTTATCAAAATTAGATTTAAGATCTGGATATCACCAGTTGAGAGTTAAAGATGAAGATATATATTTAAGACTACATTTAGAACTCATTATGGACACTATGAGTTCACTATTTTACCATTCAGTTTTTCAAATGCACTAGCACCATTCACAGATCTTATAAATAGTGTGTCCATGGATTAGATTGACAAGTTTATAATAGTATTTCTAGATGACATACTAATATATTCTCGAAATGAGGAAGAACATTGTAAGAACTTAGAAATAATCCTACAACGATTGTAGAAGCGCAAGTTTTATGATAAGATTTCTATGTGTACACTCTTCCAAGGAAGAGCACACTATTTGGGACATGTTATTTAAGAAAAATGAATTTCAATTGATCTAGAAAATATCAAAGTAGTAATTTAGTGGCCTATACCCAAAAACGTGTTAGAAATAAGAAGTTTTATGGGCTCGGTAGGATACTATAGGAATTTTGTTACAAAATTTTCTAAGATTTCCTCTCCTCTAACTTCATTGAAGAAGAAAGGAAAGAGGTCTAAATGGAATGAGAAGTGTCACAAAGCATTTTACCTACTCAAAGAGAAGCTAACTACCACACCAATCCTAAAAGTACCTGATCCTAAAGGATGTTTCATGGTTATCACCAATGCATGTGGAGAAGGATTAGGACGCATACTAATGCAAGATGAACGAGTGATTGGATATGAATCTAGGAAGTTGAAGCCATATGAAATTAATTACGCCTCACATAATTTAGAGTTGGCAAATGTAGTCCATACATTACAAATGTGGAGGAACTATTTGTTGGGGAAACCCTTTGAGTTGAAAATTGACCATAATGGGTTAAAGTACCTTTTTACTCAACCAAATCTAAATTTTAAGAAAAGAAGGTGGTTGGAGTTGATAGTTGATTGTGTATTGGGTATGTGTAGGATCATCATGGAAAAAATAGGCCCTTAAGTGGCAATGAAATTCAGAAATTTAAAGTTAGGCAACTTGATGTAAAAATTCGAATAATTTACCTATATTATTTCAAAAATATGTAAGAATAGAATCTATATAAAATTGAATGTAGTTTCTTAACTAATAGGTTTATTTTAAAAAAATAAAAATCTATTTGGTGAAAATTTGAAATTTCAATTTGGTAGTACTTAAATTTTAGGGAAAAAATAAGAAATAGGTGTATGTCCAACCACCCTAACCTCAATAAAATGATAATATTTTATATAATATTTTAGATATAAGTAGGGGACTCATGTCCCGATGTGATGCATATTTTTTTATATTTTGTTTCCAAGTAAATAATTAATTCTGAATTTTTTATTACAAATTTAAAAAAATATAAAAACTCGTATGTCTAACCACCTTAACTTGGTCAAAAATTCATGAAATTCTTTTTTTTTTAATCCTATAGTATGGGAAGCATAGAATGTGATGCATGTTTCAGATTGAGAAAATGTGATACCATTTGAAAGTTATAGATGTTTTTCAATCAGCCTATCAATTAAGACTTTAGTCATAATTCCTATAGAAAATGAATAATAATTATTTATAAATTCAAAGTAAAGCATAATTTATATTGGTGGAAATCTAAAAATCTCCTTTAAAAACCCTTTTCATTTCATCAATCTTTGGTAAAAAAGAAGTTGTCAGCCACATGGGCCATCATATCACTTAGATATCGCCACTTTTTGGCCCATTATGATCCTACACATACCCTATTTTAGGATTAGTTACATCAAGGGAAAAGAAAATCAGGTTGCTAATGCTTTATTTTGAAGACATCACATTGCTTTGATAGTAGCAATCCAAACCAATTTCAAAGGGAAAGTATTGTAGAAGTACAAAGAGGATGAGTATTACTTACAAGTTAAGCAAGAACTTATGGATAATCCTCAAGATCCTAGGTATGAAGGTTTTCAATTTGAGCCTAGTTGATTAATTATGTACAAGAGTAGAATGTATGTACCTTATGTGAAAGAATTAAGAAATTTGGTATAGAAGGAGATATACGAACCACCATATTCTGAACATCCAAGAGTGACAAAAAATGATGGTCGGTGTAAAACCATTATACTCCTAGAAGGGAATGAATGGAGATGTTGCTAGTTATGTGGAAAAGTGTCTTGAGTGTCAAATGGTGAAAGTTGAGCATCGTCATCCTATGTATTTTTTATACCCACATGGCATACCAAAAAGAAAGTGACAAGCTATAAATATGGATTTTGTTCAAGGATTGCCTGTGCCAAGGAATAAGAACAATGCCATACTAGTCATAATAGATAAGCTTACAAAAGTTGCACATTTTATACCAGGAAACTTAATTGATGTAGAACCAGTCATAGCAAGGAGTTTTGTGTAGCAAGTGTTTAGATTGCATGGGATTCTTGAAAATATTATTTCAAATAGGGATTCACAAATCACTTATAGGTTTTTGCAAACCTTGTGTAACATAGAATAAAATCTAGATACAATCTGCAACTAGAATAAATGATGTTAATCCTAATCTAAATCAATATTAATCTAAATAAAACAAAAAAGGACAAATAAGGTAAACATAATTAAACTAAACAAATCAATTGGAAAAATCTCACCGAATATGCATTCACTCCTTTGAATTATCTCGATTTCTCTTCTCTATTTTGTTGTTTCAGTATTATTGACCTAAGATTTTTAGTATTGATGCAAGGATAACCTTGTTGAATGTCTAAGAAAAATAGTCAAGATAAGTTTCTTCTCAAAAGTGTATGATTTCGGGAGGAGGAATAATGATAATGACAGGCCATTTTATAGATTTTGGGTTTTCGAACGATCGGCTCAGATTCAAAGAGAGATCGATGGATGAGATTGATGAACATCATGTGATGTGAGTTCTATGTCAGATAGAATGTGAGTTAGAACATGAGTCAGAAAAGATAGCAGGATAAATACTAAGTTAGAACAAGAACCTAATCTTGTGTTAAGAGTCTTCAAAAATAGAAGAAATAGACTTTGAATGTCAAAGAAAAAGTTAGAAATCGAAGATGAATAATTCAGTCGAATGCATTCATGCATACGAGTTAGAACTAGTTAACTGACTAGTTATGATAGAGTCTTCTCGTAGAGAAAACAAGATGTTGAATCCGAAGATAATTGGAGAACTAAAAATAGATCTTGAGTCAGAAGGTGAGTGAATGATTAGTCAACTGAATGATAGAAGAATGTGACATAAATGATTAATAAATAAATTAAATGTTAATTTAATTCAACATTCAAAAATGAAAGACATATTAATTAAATAAATAAAGATAATTTATCTAATTTGACTATTGTAAAGGATAAATTGAATAATTAAATAATAAATATTTAACTATAGATAAAGGGGGTTAAATGAATAACTAAATAAAGATATTTAATTATAGTTGAAATATGACAAAGGGGGTAATTAAATAATAAATTATTTAATTAAGAAGAAAGAATTGATTAGTTAGTGACATAATCAAATAAATATGATTCATTCAGTTAGTCAAGGTTGAATAAATGAATTAATTATTTAATTAAAAATGGGTATTTTATTAATAGAGGAAATATGTGTTAGAAAAGGTAATTAAATACTTAACATTATTTAATCATGACCATGGATAATAGAAAATTATGTCGAATGTGGTGTTCGCAGGCCTAGACCAATTTTCGATGTCTATAGTTTGCCCCTCTTTGATACAATGTCGTTTAGGCATTGTGTCAAAGAAAATATGCCCTGATCAAGCCCCAACATGAAATAGGTTAGGGTATGCCCCCTCGAGAAAATTGAATTTTTTTTGAAAAGGTTAAAAACAAATCAGCAAATATTCCCGATAAGTCAATTTGATAGTTAGAAATGCTATGGAGTTGACGGAATTGAATTTGGATGTGATACAGACATGTACGGGTTAGTAGAAGTTAAAAGGTTAAGTGGCCAATAGAATAGGGCAAAAGAAATGCCACCCAAACCCTAGCTATAAATAAGAATTAGGTTGAAAACCAATTCATTTGCACCCAGAGGAGTTTGAAGAACTAAAATTTTGCTCTGACTATTGGACGAAGATGGCTCCCATTCCCTACATTGTGCATCGAGGATATCGGATCCAGACCTTCAGGCAGCTAGCCAATGTAGGACCACCGATATGTAACCAAAAATGAACTCTTGAAAGTTATTTTTGCACGTATTTTTAGGCCTTTAAAATTTAATTAGCATATGTGGTCTTTCAGGATTGACGCATATGCCGTCATATTCACCACATTTGACTACAAAATGACGCATGTGCTAAAACATGCTAGATTAGGCATTTTAGGGAATAAATGCATTTGCATTATTATGTAGAACATATGTATGTATGGATCACATCTGCATTATGAATAAACATATGTAGGCTAGTGAACTACATGTGCATTAGTGAAATGCATATGTAGTAGGTAGACAAGATAGGAAATGCACTGCATTTAAGTTTTTGCACCGCATTTGTCGTAAGTAGAAAATGGATTACTAATGTGCAATGAATATAAAATATGCAACGCAAAAACTTTTTCATACAACACATTTGTATGAATGTACTACATCTGTTAAAGTGAGCCAGCCACATTTGGCTGGTAATATTTTTTGAATTTTTTTTCTAAGAAAAACTTTTAAAAGTTTGACATGTTAGTTGAAATGTAGGTTTTTTTAGATCCCTTTTACACATGGGAGTCATGTTTGAACACCTTCGATCTGAGAGATCATTGGAGTAGTGCAAAGATAATAATTTTGTGGAGACTTGGTCTGCGTCACTGTCTTTCGATGCCCACTATTTGGGTAAACAGAGGGATTCTTTTTGCATTGTGCAAGCGATGGCACTCCAAGAAAACATCATTTCATATGTTGACTTGGGAGGTGACTATCACATTGGATGATGTGTATAGGATACTTAGACTTCCTATCAGAGGAGAGCGGGTGATGTACGATACCCACCGTGGATTGACTAAGCTAGCCAGATTTTATCAGGTTGATGATATCAGTAGGCTCAACATTGAGCATTATGAGATCAGATGGCCGTTGTTGGTGGATAGATACAAGAGGATTGACTATACACTATGTACACTGATAGTTGGGATAGTACTGCCAGATCGACGGGGTCATGGTTTTCTTGTGGGATGGGGAGAGATGTTGGTGGGTATGCTAGAGAGAGAGACCATGTATGCCTGGGGTCCATGTCTATTAGGGATGTTGTATTTCCATTTACATGATATTGCATATAGAGACACATAGTCATTGAGTTGTGGGACCACTCTTCTGATTGCTTGGGCATGGGAGAGGATACTTTTTTTTTGACCTCTAGTTACTATAAAGGAATGGGAGAGATCTAAATATTTTTTCTAGTACACGTGAAACATCACTCAGAGCCATGTGGGAGATATGGGATATTAGATACATGCAGTCAAAATTCTAGATCAGTTCACTTGGATACCATACATGGACTGTGAGCAATGGTCTAATGAGGATAGAAATTTTCCATATTGTAGACAAACATAGTACCTAATTGGGAGGATTGTTTCGAGTGTGCACATTATAGAGAGAAACTTGCTAGATCGAGTTCTGAGATAGTTCAATGAGGTTTAGGATGAGCCTCAGAGTAGAGCAGAGTTTTCTCATTATTCTAGAGAGGTTCCACATTGGGGGCCCATGATTCCATTTGCTACCACAAGGGTAGAGATTCAAGCTTTACAGCTATTATAGTGGGGATGGAGAGATATAGAGAGTGGTCACAGAAGCGATAGATGAGGACGGAGAGGTCAGAGAGAGGGATGAGTAGGTGAACTTTAACCTATCTAAGTGGTAGTGGTAGAGGATGTAGCGGTGTTGGACATCGGAGGTGGAGATGATGTACAGGTTGGAGATGAGCATGTTGTCGAGGAGGCAATAGTAGAGGAGCATGCAGAGGTAGAGATTCATGGAGAGGATGTCACAAAGGATGAGGATATGGATATGGATATAGATCCTCTAGGTATTCTAGCAAGATATGGGGAGGACGATGTTGAGGAGGAGGCACCTATGGAGGAGTAGGAGAGAGAGCTTAGAGATTGGATTGTGGAGGGGAGATGGGAGGATGATGCCCCAAGGGATGGTGATAGGGAGGCCCTGGAGGAGAGACTGAGACTGATGAAAACAAAGTTTGATGCCATGAGGATAGAGAGAGAAAATTCCTATGCAGAGAGAGATAGTGCCCGTGCAGAGAGAGAAATTGCTTGTACTGAGAGAGACAATACACTCATGGAGAGGGATCAGGCCATAGCCTGACGACAAGAGATAGAGCAATAGTTTACAGAGGTTAGATGCCTTTGCATTGGCACTTCATCTGATGGTATGATACATGAGTTAGTAATATTGGTAGAGAGAGCTACTTATTATAGGGATTTATATGAGGTAGTGGTGTGAGCAGAGAGACAAGCTCCTAGCTTTTCGGAGATTCATAGTTAGAGATCACAAGGCAGGAGTCAGACTAGGACACAAAGTATAGAGGATGTGGTAGGACCACTGAGGGTAGGTCTGTATGAGAGTCCTTCCACCTCACAGATAGCACCTTCAAGGCTTTTCCCACCACCTTCACCATGTGACAGTAGTGGTAGTGGGACACATTGACACTTTTTATATGTGTAGACATTGTATTTTGATTAGAGAACCTGCAAGCTCATGTTATTTATGGATACATTCTAACATTGTACTGTGACATGTTATTTTGAGTGATATATGCATACATGATTTTGGCGGCTTCTATATGATATGCAGTTCTATTTTATGGATGATGCATTATTTCTATATGATTATGTTTCGTAGATGATGTATGTACCTGTGTTATGAATGAATGTTTCTAAATGTGATGAGTTATGCATTTATGATGTTTATAATGATTCTATTTGAGAATGGATGTAATGTTCTATATGATTCTTATTTATATGTGATGGTGATATGTACATGCAATGTTTACATTATGTATCTTATGATGAAATTCCTATTATGCAATGATATCGTAAATATGTAATGAAGATGTTAATGCAATGTAACTATATGAAATGTTTATAGAATGTATGTAAATACATATTATCTAATGTTTTATTGTGTCAAAGGACTTTATCATTATGTCAGAGAAGAGAAATGTTAGCACGAATGAATTCAAAATTTTAGTAAGAAATAACAAAGGTTGATTGATTGAAAAACATATGATCTTCAATATTTTTCCAAATATTCTATGCTTTATTTTTATCATCATTGGGTGGGACATGACACAAATGGATAGTACACACGATGATATGAGATAGGCCACAGTGTACAAATTCCTCCATCTACGAAAAATAGATAGTCGTAGACAAGGAATGTCTTAACTCATACTGAGGACCAAATGCCCCAGTCGTCGTTGTATTGACAGACAACATACAACAAACAAATAAAACACGGGTCATGTGACATCATTGCTCCTCTAAATCCTTGATAAGACATCCTTGAGAAAACTAGTTATGTGACTCAAAAATCAAAGCTAAAAAGACAATTGAAAAATAGTAGCCAAAGAAAAAGAGTCCTAAGACATCCTTACTTCTCTAAATCCTTCAAGGGACATCCTTGAGAAAGCTAGCAATCGGACTTAATTCATAAATTGATAAAAAGATAGACAAAATAAGATATAAAGTCATAAAGCCAAATAAAAATATTCACCAAAACTTGATGTTGTAGGACTATTTTATTGTTTGATGTTTGACATAGCATAATGTGAGAGATGACACATACCACAATAAGACATTGAGTCTGGTTTTGACTTGGTGACTATCTGTGTAAGGCATGACAAATTTTGGTTTCATAAAAGACATGTGACATATAAGACATTGGAGCCTGATGGCATTGATGCAACAAGCTACATGAGGCTATGACAATTTGATGATGTCTATTGACAAGAAAGACATATCTCGCTAAGACATAAGTTGATCATTTTGACAATGTGTTTGATATTGACTTGATGACTATTGAGATGTTTTTCCTTCTTGTTGCGTGACTATTTTTGACTCCTTGTCTGATCAAAAGTGTGTGTAGAAAGTGTATGACATGAGATGATACCCTAAAAGACTAACCTAAGCCGGTGATATGCAATGTCTGTGATAGCGAATGTGAATGAACCCTATTGGAATGACATAGTGTGGTCTCGAGGCCTCATCAATTGATTAGCCTTGCCTACGTTGTACACGCAGAGACCTCATAGTTTGACATGACCAATGACTTTGAATGTACAAAGAGTCATGATTTAAATGTGTGTGATACATAACAAACCTAGACAAACAGACCTAATGCCTCAGGGGAACATGGATTGATGGCCTTGCCTACATCCTAGCTATAGAGGCAACGTGGTTTGACTATGTCTATGACTGACTTAACATGACTCACTTGACTCTGTTTTTTGGATTTTTGAAGTTTTCTAATGTTTTTTGAATTTTTTCATGACATATTTCGATGCTACGATATTATGTACAAGGTGTCATGGCACAAAACAAGGATTTTCCCCCAGTCGGGAATAAGACATGTGACATGGAGTGGGGAATGTGATAGAATGGACTTTGATGTCAACCATTCCAAGAAATGGATAAGACAACCATTTTTTATGAGTGATGGTGAAAAATTCTGATTGCAATGATGGTAGACGAAAGAGCGAGCTTGACTACACATGCTGCCTATTTCCAAGGTTTTCACCATCGTACTTATCTATAGCACCACCGAAGCAGTTTTCACTATTGGATAGATTATTTCTCTTTACTATTTTGATTTTCTCAATTATTTTGGTGTTACAAAGATGCCTATTTGCTAGGTTTTCATCAAGGTAACCATTTGTTTTATTTTTTTTTATTTTTTTTTTGTATTTTCTAGACTAAGACATAGATTCTCAAAAGCTACGCATAGAACCTTTTTAGATGCAGGCTATTGATTAATGAAAAAAGTGACCCTCCTTCAGGAGTAGAGAGTTGCTATACTCCTAACCCAAAAACTTCTATGACAATATAAGGCTCTAACTAGTTAGGTTCAAAATTTCCTGCATTTTCCCATTCAACTTGATTCTTGGGATTCTCCATTAAAACTAGGTCACCAATGTCAAAGTGTCTATTTAGAAATTTCCTATTATAGCTATGATGAACACAATTTTGATATGATTGCAAATGGTCTAGTGCTTTTTGTCTTCGTTCATCCAATAATTCTAGCTCTTGTAACCTAGATACACAGTATTCTTCATCGTCAATGTGACCTTTCAAGGATACCCTCAAAGAAGGTATTTCAACCTCAATAGGTAAGATAGCTTTGGATCTGAATACTAGGGAGTATGGAGTGGCACCAGTGGGAGTACGGATGTTTGTGTGGTAAGCCAATAAGGCAGGATTAAGCTATAGGTTCCATTCATGACTAGCATCATTGACAATCTTTTTCAATATTCTAACAATGGTTTTATTAGATGCCTCGACTTGTCCATTACCTTGTGGGTAATACGGGGTGGAAAAATTATGTTTGATATGGAACTCTTCACATAAATGGTGTACTTCTTTATTTTTGAATGGGCGGCCATTGTCTGTGATGATGGATTGGGGTACACCATACTGAAAAATGATATAGTTTAAGATAAACTTGGATATTTGTGTGTCGGTGATGTAGGTCATGGGAATAGCTTCAATCCATTTGGTGAAGTATTCAGTGGTGGTTATGATGAATTTATGGTCGTTGGATGATGGAGGGTGTATCCTACCTATGAGGTCAAGTCCCCATTGGGAAAAGGACCATGGTGATGTAATCAGACGAAGCTCATGTGTTGGTGCTCTTATCAAATATCCATGTATCTAACATTGTCTAAATTTCTTTACAAATATATATGAGTCTTTCTCCATTGTAGGCCAATAATAACCTAGTCTCATAATCTTATGGGCTAAAGTAGGACCACTTGAATGGGATCCGCATATACCCTCGTGTACAACTCGCAAGGTTTTTTGTGCTTATTTAGCATCGAGACATCTCATTAGGGCATTATCTAAGGTGCGTCTATATTGGGTATCTCCGATGATGGTGTAATTACCTAACTTATGGATAAAATTTTTGCGTTGGTTATTTGACAGGTCTAGAGGTAAAGTTTGGTCAGTTAGATAGTCGAATATTTCTTTATACCAAGGGGAATTAGGACCAACAATGGTACACACCATCACAGTATCGAGGACATCATAGGTAGGGACCAACAACTGTCAACCAAAAACTCAAACTTAGGCATGTTACTTGGAATATCCAACAAGGAACCCACAGTTGCCATAGCATTTACAGCCATGTTATGAATATGTGGTATTTTTTGAAAGGTAATGTCATTGAAGTACTTCTTGAAACTATCAGCCATGCACTTGTAAGGGGAAAGCTTCTCATTCTTAGTCTCGTAATCATCATTTAATTGCCAAATTACTAGCTGAGAATCACCAAAAACATGTAGATTCTTAATCTTCCACTATGTTGCCATTCTTAGTCCTACCACTAAGTCTTCATACTTTTCTATGTTGTTGATACAAGGTAAAGAAATCCTGAATGATTTAGGAATGGTATCGCCTTGAGGTGTAACAAATAGGATACCTGCTCCTGAACCCCGTTGTGTACGTGACCCATCAAAGTATAATTTCCATTCAGTTCTAGTGTCAATGTTGAAGATAAATTCATCAGTAAAATCCACCACTAAAGGATGGTATGCCTTCATAGGTGCATCCACTAACTAATCTTCAATCACCTATCCTTTAATAGCCTTCCTCTTGACATGTTGGATGAAGACATCCAAATTTGATCACTTCCATATGATCAAAATTGTCTACTTTATATTCATCTATTCCATTAATAGTGATTAAATAATTTATTTAATCATTATTTCATTTTCTGCCTAAGGTTCCTAAAGTATCTAATTAAATAAATTAAATACTTTACCTTACACTCTGTTCTTCTCTAAATTAAATAAATATGACAAATTATTTTATTAATCTTTTAACCCATTTGAATTAAAATCAATTTTTAATTCCTCTTTTCTCTCTCCTTGTCACATTCTCCATAACCCTCTTCTAATTTGGATTAAATTAATTAATATGTGATTAGAATGTGCACCACTTAATCTTGATTAAGTGTCACATCCTCCATAATCTCCCACTTGCCTCTAATCTCTCATTAATTACCTTAATCCTATGTTTGCACAACCTTAATCAGAATCATTAGCCACATTTGGCTTACCTTTTCTGGTCAACCTTCCCACTTACTATTTTTGGCATGGACTCCCTTCCCCATGTGAATTTTTAATTCACATTTATTCAACCAAGGTTCCTCCCTTCCCCATGTGAATTTTTACTTCACATTTATTCAACCAAGGTTCCTCTCTTCCCCATGTGAATTTTTAATTCATTTTTATCTTTCCAAGGTCTTTTCCATCCCCATGCAAGATTCTAGAAGCCTTGCCTTGTCACTTCACATGTTTCAAGGGCTTCTAGAACCTTGGACTTGTCACATCTCCCACATGTGACAAATCTCCAGCTTTTAGGAGATCTCTTTTTATCCAATAGATCTTCCATTAAATGTAAATTTTTAATTTACATTTATTCTTCCCACACATTTCCCCTTTTCCCATGGAGATTTTTGAGGAGTTCTAAAATTCCTCAAAAGTGTCTTTCATCCTCATTTGGGGACAACAAGTTCCTTTTTGAAGAAATCTTCTCATTCCCCAAGGTACCTCAAAGGTACTTGTCCTTCATCCACCTCATGTACTTCCCTTCCACCTCTTGTCCTTCTCTTCCACCTCATTTCTACATCACTCCACCTTAAGACATCTCACCTTCCACATGTCAAGATGTGAGGGTTTGTGAGTCCTCAACTCACCATAGCCCTTCATCTTGATCTTCGTTGGATCAATCCCACCCGTTGAATTCTCTAGAGAATTCAATTTGGCCTATAAATACCCCTTAAATTCCTTCATTTTGGGGGATCAAGTCTTTTGCAAATAAACTCTTGCAAAATTACCATTCAATATCTCATTCATTTTAGCATCCCTATTGCATCAATTCATCTTGCATCCACTTCATTTTCATTGCCATCCAAGGAGCACACAAGACTTCAACATCAAGGGCCAACCAAGGAAGCAACAACATGAAGGTATAACAACAATTTACTTGTTCATCTTGCTTTCATATTGTTCATTTTCTTAGGCTAATCATTCAAGTGCCCTATTATCTTGTTGTTTCTCTTTATTGCACTATTATTTTTATCTAACATCTCACATTTAGGAAGCAACATTTTATTAGGATCACATTTCTGGCACGCCTAGTGGGACCCACATAGGGGTCTCTTTCTTTCACATTTTTTGTTGTTTGCTTATTTGCAGATTTAGGTCGCAGAGAGGCGAACTTGCCCTCCTAGACGCCGCAGAGGGGCTACCTTGCCCTCTATTTCTGACTATTTTCTGCATTGGGGCGACCTTGCCCTCTGTTTCTGACGGTTTTCTGTAGAGGGGCGACTTGCCCTTTTAGGCTATTTCTGACTGTTTTCTTCAGAGGGGCGACCCTGCCCTTTTAGGCTATTTCTGACTATTTTCTGCAGAGGGGCGACCCTACCATTTTAAGCTATTTCTGACTATTTTCTGTAGAGGGGCGACCCTACCCTTTTAGGCTATTTCTGACTATTTTCTGCAGAGGGGCAACCCTGCCCTTTTAGGCTATTTCTGACTGTTTTCTGTAGAGGGGCGACCCTGCCCTTTTAGGCTATTTCTGACTGTTTTCTATAGAGGGGCGACCCTGCCCTTTTAGGCTATTTCTGACTATTTTCTATAGAGGGGCGACCCTGCCCTTTTAGGCTATTTTTGACTATTTTCTGCAGAGGGGCGACCCTACCCTTTTAGGCTGATTTTTGACTATTTTCTGCAGAGGAGCGACCCTACCATTTTAGACTGTTTTCTGACTATTTTTTGTAGAGGGGCGAACCTGTCCTTAACAACACATTCAAGAGGGTAAAAAGGGGCACTTGAATTTTGTGTTTGTCTTCTTGTTTTTATTATTTCATGCGCTAGTCCTCTAATCTCGTTTGGTGGTGAGTGAAGTCAAATTTGTTGCACATCACAAAGAAGGGCAAGAAGATAAACAACTAACATTTCCTTGTAGGACCTTCCTTTTTATTCTAATTTTTAAAAGTCTTTCCTTGCTACTTTATCTAGGTACTTAGTATAATTAGGGGAAAGTAATATTTGTTTGTTGTGTCTATTTTACTTATTTTACCCTAAGGGGGCATTAGTTTGTTTTCACTTTCCTTCTTTGCACATTGTGCAGACCCGAAGGAGGTAGTTGGAAACAATTAGTGTCATCTTCTTAGCGGGACCTGCTTGGGGATTTCATCACCCCAAGGGATAATCCCAACCACGCGTACCGGTGGAGTATATAAAAGGGGGAGAGCCAAAGCTGTACCCCAATCCAGTTGCGTCATAATTGGCGGAACGTCGAAGCTAGGGTGATGCCTAGATAGATGCGAAGAGTTGGTTCGAGCCTTTCAGTATCTCACTGGGGCTCTCGACTCATGCTTGTGATGGGCTAGTATTCATAGTTTGTGCTTCATGTACTGAGCATATATCAAGGACTCCCTAGAAACCTTGTTCATCCTAAAGTAAGACCTTTTCCGGTCATACCCATGAAAACGTTAATCATAGGATTGTGCTTGTTCAAAGTGTCTTTCTGTGAGGAACCAGTAAATTTTGGTAAGTCAAACTGTTATTAAACCTTTTTAAGTCCTTTCCAAAATCTCTTATCCAAAC
This sequence comes from Sequoiadendron giganteum, assembly GCA_007115665.2. Classification (NCBI taxonomy): domain Eukaryota; kingdom Viridiplantae; phylum Streptophyta; class Pinopsida; order Cupressales; family Cupressaceae; genus Sequoiadendron; species Sequoiadendron giganteum. The sequence continues at coordinate 354,663,653 of CM021106.1, read as the reverse complement.
CAAGTTCAAATTTTCACTACAGAGGGGCGACCTTGCCCTCTGTTTCAGCCATTTTCTTCAAAGGGGCGACCCTGCCCTCTGTTTCAGCTATTTTCTACAGATGGGCAACCCTGCCCTCTGTTTCACCCGTTTAACCTTTGTTCGAATCCCCGAAGCGTCCATTTGACCATTTGATCAATCCAAACCTTCATTTGGCCATTCCAAGCCCCTGTTCACCCCTCCCAACCATCTATCTATCCAATCTAAATATCTAATCACCCGTTCTGAGTGGCCGTTTCCTTGTTCCGAGCATCCGTCAATATTTTCTAAAAATCAACGTTTCATCGACCAAACTGCATAAGTGCTTCTTAGGACATCATTGGAGTCCATATCTATCCTTAATTCATCCATCCCAATCACCTAGACTTCATTTTTGAAATTTTTTATTTTTATGCCGAAACTTTCGGAGGCCATAACTTTTGACTCGGATGTGGGTTTTGGCTGAAATTTTACGAGTGGTTGCATTAGGAGATGGCATTTGGATTCCCAATAGATTGCTAAGTCCATTGGATCCTCCTTCAACATGTTTTCAGAGCCTCAAACTTTCATCTTGACCCTCAAAACCATAAATTAGCATTTATTTTTTTTCAAATTTCCAGTTTTGATGAAATGTTCCGTTAATAACTCTGAATGCATGTCTCATATTTCTAATGCTAGTTGGCAATTCATCCTATCTTAGTATTGGGTATTTTGTAGAAAAAACTGGACTCTCAAATGTATGCCTACGAAGTTTCCTAAAATGGCAAAATTTGATATTTTTTGAAAACTGCCAAATTTGGCAAAAATTTGATTGTCAACATCTTACGTCCTCTAGTTGAAACCAATGATCATGTTTTCAAACCAATCCTATCATATCCTATGATCCAATCCCAATCTGAGCTTTCATCCAATCCCAATTTGAGCTGTCATCCAATCCCAATCTGAGCTTTCATCCAATCCCCATCTGACCTTTCAATCCATCCTAATTCTCTAAGCCATCATCTATTCTTTCCTTCTAATCTATATCCATCATGAATCTTTATCCCCCTCTCACACGACCAATAATAGTAGTCAAGGGGAATCCTAACTCCATTGATGACGATGATGAAAATCTTGTTGATCATGAAGATTGTTATATAGATCCTCTTGACGCTATCATTACTAACAAGATTTCTCCAATCGCCTCCCAAAATTCCACTACTTCTTAAAACTATCCCACCATGCCTTCATCCACATATAATAATAGTTCTTATGCTACCCTTGACAAGAGATATCCAACATCCTCACCATCGACATATTCATCATGTCCTCCCTTTCAACCTCTATCCTATCCAACATCCACTTCCTCTTATCCTCGTCATCATCAATCCCAATACCTCTACTTCAATCCACATCCCAATCTTCTCATCCTAATCCAACACCTACACCTTCCTATCACAATCTACCATCCCAATATTCCTCCTATCCTCATCCACCATCTCAATTCTCTCATCCTAATCTACCATCTATATCCTCCTATGCCAACCCACCATACATGTCCTCCTACAATGGTTCACCACCTCAATCTTCCTATTCTAATCCAACATCCACATCTTCCTATCACAATCCCCCATCCCCATACCCCTACATTAATTCCACATCTCCCCATTCTAATCCTTCATCTACATCTTCCTACTATCACTCCCCATCCCAATCTAATCCAACAACCACATCTCCCTACATGACTCTCCCTTTCACCGAATTATATCTTAATCCTCCATCTAATCATAATCCTACATCTCCTCCAACCACTCCTAGTACTCCATCTAGTCCCATCCACTCATCTAATCCTAATCCTCCATATCTTCCTAGTCCTACATCCAATCCCATCCCTTCATCTAATCCTAATCCTCCAACCACTCCTAGTCCTACATCCAATCCCATCCCTTCATCTAATCCTAATCCTCCAACCACTCCTAGTCCTCCCTCTAGTCCCATCCCTTCATATAATCCTAATCCTCCATCTCCTCCTAGTTCTATTTCTAATCCTCATCCACACATCTAGTCATATAATCCTCCAATTCCTAATCCTAATCCCCCATCTCCTCCTAGTCCTCCATCCATTTCCATCCCTTCATCTAATCCTAATCCTAATCCTCCATCCATTCCCATCCACTCATCTAATCATAATCCTCCATATCTTCCTAGTCCTACATCCAATCCCATCCCTTCATCTAATTCTAATCCTCCTAGTCCTCCATCCAATCCTATCCCTTCGTCTAATTCTAATCCTCCATCTCCTCCTAGTCCTCCATCCAATCCTATCCCTTCACCTAATTCTAATCCTCCATCTCCTCCTAGTCCTCCATCCAATCCTATCCCTTCATCTATTTCTAATCCTCCATCTCCTCCTAGTCCTCCATCCAATCCCATCCCCATGTCTAATCCTAATCCTCCCATCCCCAATCCTCATCCTCCATCCCTTCCAAATTTTTCCCAAGGATTCATGCAAGAAGAGACACCATGCCCTCCCACTTTATCATGTACTATCACTAGTGATGAGGCCCTCCTCCATCCTACCCCTATCCCTCTCATCACCCTTCCTACCACCATCCAAATGATTGAGCCGATCAAACCCATCGAATCCATTACATCCTTATATTCTACTACTAGATCCACCGAATCCATTAAAGACATCCAATCCCCTCCTCCTAGTCCTAATATTCACAAACTTCAATCCAATGACCTTCATGAATCCTCCATCCTCCTCTCTCCCCCAGTTGAGGAGTCCCTCCAACACTCTTCCATCATCATACATCCCACACAAGATGAGTCATGCCAAGAGCTTGATCCAAAGCATACAAGCATCTCCCCTCCTCCAAATCAAGATCCCTCCATCACATCTACTCCCTCTCAAGAACATAGTCTTCCATCCATTTCATCTCCTGATCCATATCCTCAACCAAGTCAAGATCCTATCCTCCCATCCACCCCATCTTAGGATCACACTATCTCCTCCACTCCATCCCATGATCCCATTTGCCTTCAAGAGCCAATCACTCCATCTCATGAGCCCTTATCATCCACTACCTCTCATGATCCCTTATCACTCATTCCTCCTAATGTTGTTATCCCCTCGTCGCCATCTAGTCTTACCATCCCAATTCCACTTTTGTATCACCTTGGTAACATTACGTGCATCCATGGTGGTCTTCTTGTCGAAGAAAATCAAAGTATATGCACCACATTTCCTCTTCCACCTACTAATGTGCTCACATCATGCTTCCAAGAAAATAAGCATCCTACCATAGATCACATACTTGAGAACATGAAATATCAAGGAAAAGGTTTAGGCCTTCATGAGCAAGGTATTTTAGAACCCATTCAAGTCAAAGAACATCCAGGCACACATGGTCTTGGATATGTCTCCCAAAACTCGCACTCTAAAGATGTTGGTACAACCTTTATACATCCTAAACGATCCTCTTCTAAAGGCACAAGAGGTACTTCCCATCGTTCTACCAAGACATATGCCACCATCCCCTCTCCTCCATCATACTACCTAAAAACAACCATCCATCTTCCTCCCTCATCCTCTCAATCCATTTTGGGTCCTTATGTCCCTGCATCCATCATTTCTCATCCTCCATCTACTATGGATTCTTATATCCCTCAATCAAAACCCGCACATCCTCCATATACACAGTCTATTTTGGGTCCTTACATCCCAAAATCACCCCCTCCATCTTATCCTATTCATCCACCCCCTTTCCCTCATACACAACATAAAAATCCTATGTTCATAACTCCTAATCAAGATCAACAAAGGCACATACCTACACATTATCCATCCACACTTCCTCATCAAATGCCTACCTCCATCGCTCCCCATCATCCATCTCCTCGCATCTATCCGCTTGCTACTAAAAGACCTTTGGATACCAAAGCAAAAATACATAAATCCAAACATCCACATGAATCTAAATCTCCTCATGTCTCCTTCAAAAGATATGTTGAAGAAAAGAAAAATCAATTCCAAAATCTGCATCAATCCAAAAGGCCACAAAGGCCCACCAAAGAAAAAATAAAAACCATGTGGATCCCAAAGAAAAAGGTGTCATACCTTCCATTGAAAATTCCATAATGACATCCAAAGTTGCTATTCCCCCACAAAATAATTCACCTCCTCCATCTCCTAAATCTATTTTGGGTCCCTACACCCAAAAAATCACTATCCCACCTCCTCCATTATCGCCACCCTCTCCATCCATTCCTCCACCTATATTTTCACGTTCACCACATGTGCCAATGTTGGTCCTGAACACCTTCCCCTATCACACATCCACTCCATCATTCCATCCATACACTTTCCAACATCCCCTCCACTATCCTCTCTATCTCCCCCATCAAATTCCTTTAATCCATCCTCTTACATAAACCATCCAGTCTACTAAGGTTGTACCACCATCCGAATAGTCACTTCAAACATGGGCTCTTATTACCTCATATGGAACTTAATGCGTGAGTCCTTCATCCCTATCCTTATCAATTGTCCTCTAAAATCTGCATATCCATCTTCATCCACATCATACTCCAAAAAAGAAAAAAGAAAAAAAATCAGAAAAATACAAAAAATACAAAAAAATAATAAAGAGAAAATCATTTGTCCAATGGTGAAAACTTGGAAAACAAGTGCCTTGGATAAGTAATATGATGAAAACTTTGAAAACAAGCATCATGCATAAATTCCCCATCTAGTCTTCTTCCACGATTGGGGGCAACATCCACTTACGCATTCCTTTCCTCCATCTCCTACATCTTCCTATCTTCCGCATCATATCCATCCTATCCCATTTATCCCACTCCCTCCATCTTCCTTGTGATCTTGATAAATGTAGGGGAAAACCTATATACATGCTTTGGACACCTCTTGGCGTATATTCCCATCCATACACTATCATATTCCTTATCCAACTCTATCTATCTTCCATTGCCCATCTCACTCCCTTATCTACCCATCCTACCTCATCATACATGACACATATAGAGTGGGGGCATCTCCTTATTTGCAATTGGGTCCTTGGAGACATCATCCATCCATTCCACTAGGTAATCTTCTCCATCTCCCCATCCTCTCATCCCATAGTCCTTTTCATCCTTTCATCCTTATCTCCCCATTCATCTATCTAAACATCCAATCCATCTCCCTATCCTTATCTTCATATCTACCCATCCACAAGTCCTTTTCCATATTTTCATCCTTATCTCCTCATATGTTTATCTACCCAGTAATCCATGTCATCTTTCTGAATCGTTATCCTTCTATCCATATATCCTAGAATATTTCTATCTCCCCATCCATCCATTTTCCTTCCATCTCATAGTCCCTTGTCATTGGTCTCTAGCTATAGGCTACCCTCATGCAATCCAATGACTTGATATCTCACTATCATCATTCCTATCTATTTCTCACATCTTTACAATATTCCCTCAATCTTCATCTCATCCATCCACCTACCCAAGCATCTTCTTATCCATCCATCCATTTCCCTCTATTATCCCTTGTCATTGGTAACTAGCTCTAGGCTACCCGCATGCAACCCAATGCCATTCACATCATCATTCATCCCTCCTATCTATTTACCACATCTTTTTCACATCTTCATCACTCATCTATCCATCGTCTCACCTCTCAAATTCATATTCTAATTATCTGAATTACCTATCCCATCCCTGAGCTTCACATCCTACATATCTTACACATATCAACCATCGTTCTATCCAATCCTGTGGCCTATCCTAGCTCATCATATCCACTCCATCATTTTATCCATTTATCTTGGTCATCTCATCATCCCTTATCCATTGTATGTCATCGGTCTCTGGTCAGACTACGTTTCCCCTATGCTTTCACGTAGGCAAGGTCAGTCATTTGATCTACCCCCGGGGTTCTATCTTTTGTTTGTCTTGTCTCTTCCATCATCTATCTTTGGCCTTGTGTGAAGCTACGTGGCCCTTGCGCTTTCACGTAGACAAGGTCAATCATTTGGTCCACCCCCTGGGCATTTTCTTCCATCTAATTGTTAACCTCCATCCTCTATCTTCATCATCCTCTTTCCACTTTTACCATGGTCTTTTCCTGAACTACGAGGGCTCTATGCTTTCACGTAGGCAAGGTTGATATTTGATCACCCCTCGAGCCCCTAGGTCTTTATGGTGTGTTAGTCCTGTTGTCTTGTGTCATGTCCTCTTGTTGTATCATCAAGTATGTCCCTATCTGAGCTAGTGCTTATCAAACAATGGTCATCTATATCACAAGATCCAATCAATTTCTGGTATCCTGCGTCATGTCGATCAACCAATCTATCCTCCATCTTTGGTCTCAACAGGATGTATCCTTCCTAACAGACCGCATCAACCCCATCCATCATCTTGATCCTATGGCAAAGGACGTTTCAAACTTGATTGTGATCTTTTGATGCTTTTGGCTTTTGTTTATTATTTGAGCTCCATATCATCACTTGTCATGGTCGCCTTGATCCATCATATCATGGTGTGCTTTGACTAGTAAACATAGGGGCGTATCTTGATCTTTTTCTTTGTTTTTGTCTTCTTGGTTGTCCCATGTAGTACCCACCAAGATCCCTGAGGTCTTGTGTTACGCTGGGGCATCTTTTTATGCTTTTGGTTATTTCAATACTTGACCTGACCAAAGTCATCACGATTTTGGGGTATTGGAATAGCCTTCTTGTCTGTTGTGTTTTTTTTATGCATTGAACACTAATCCGTCTTGGTTTACATACCCTGACACCTGGTGTCTTATGCTATAGCAAAAATCAGTGCTCTACAGATGGCAAATTGCATTAGGATTACATGTCATTTTCCATTCCATCATCTTGCATGTCTCCCCCATCCTCATCCTCATCATCATCATCATTATCATCTATAGGATGTATCCTTCCCTATCCTTGTGTTGTTTTGGGATGTATCATTCCCTCATCAACAACACTCATCCTCATCCTCATTAGGATGTATCCTTCCCTATCCTTGTGTTGTTTTGGGATGTATCATGTCCTCATCAACAACACTCCATCAACCATCCGCCCAACCTGGCTTGTACCTGGATTGGGGCAACATCACATTTTTTTTCTTCTTGCATCCATTTGTGCTCACATTTATCTCTCATCACTTATCATCATTTCTTATCCATCAACTTACATCATCATCTCATCTCTCATTTTTTCCCACATCCCTTCATCTTTCATCACTCATCCGCCCCTCTGCAGCACTCCAGAGGGCGTATTTGCAGTTTTACAGCAATTCAGAGGGTGTATTCGCACTTCTGCAGCAATCTAGAGGGCGTATTCGCAGTTTTGCAGCAATTAGAAGGGCGTATTCGCACTTCTGCAGCAATCCAGAGGGTGCATTCGGACTTTTGCAGCAATCCAAAGGGTGTATCCGCACTTCTGCAGTTTGCCTAGGGCAACATCATATTTCTTTTGTGCTCACCTTTATCTCCCATCGCTTATTATCATTTCTTATCCATGAACTTACATCATCATTTTCATATCCCCTTTCCTCATCTCATCTTCCATCCTTTCCCCCATCTCTTCCTTCTTCTTTCCTCTTCCCCCTCCCTCTTTCCTCCCACCTGCAGGGCAGACACGCCCTCAGACTGCTAGGGCGAACCCGCCCTCAGTCTGCAGCTGGGCGGATCCACCCCCTGCAGTAGGGCGGACCTGCCCTCGGCTTGTCGAGGCAAACCCACCCTCAGCCTGCAGCGGGGTGGATCCGCCCTCCCAGGGCGAACCCACCCCGTCCTGGGGTGTACTCGCCCTCCCGGGGTAGACACGCCCCTTCCCGGGGCGAACTCGCCCCATCCCGAGGCGGATCCACCCTCCCGGGGCAAACTTGCCCTGTCCTGGGGCGTACCCGCCCTCTTGGGGTGGACACGCCCCTTCTCGGGGTGAACTCGCCCCATCCTAGGGCAAACCCGCCCTCCTGGGTCAAATTCGCCCCTTCTTAGGGCGACCTCACCCCTTCTTCAGTGGGGCACATTCGCCCCTCTGCAACACTTTTTCTCCTTTTTCTTCTCGGGGCCACCATTTACAAACCGTGCGTCAGATCAACTTCATTCAAAAGGAAAAGTTGCTTATTTTTTTGAGCTCTTTCCAACCATACCCTCCATTTCTTTCTATTGAGAGATTTTTTTTGGGACCCCTCTCTTTGCCCTCCCCTTTTAAAAGGTATTTTTACCTTTTATTTACCATTTTATTCCTCTGACTAATCCCTTCCCTTCCTAGTTCCGCCATTTGCACCCCGTTTGTCTAATTGACTTCGTTCAAAAAGAAAACTTGCCGAATTTTTTTCCCTCTTTCCAACCATACCATCTATTTCTTCCTATCGAGAGGTCACCCGTGACCCCTTTCTTTTCCCCCGTCGCCCTCTCAAGGGAGCATACCCTTCACATTAATCCATTTTTCCTGCCATAGTCAACCCCTTCTAGGATTGGGGCATCTTCATCCATTCCCCACTAATTGGATAGCTCAAGTCCTATGCTGGGGCATCCTTCATCTGCACTTTCTTTTCTTCGAAGCACGGTTATTCTAACAGTACTTCGAAGAGGGGCAAAATGTAGACATCCAAATTTGATCACTTCCATATGATCAAAATTGTCTACTTTATATTCATCTATTCCATTAACAGTGATTAAATAATTTATTTAATCATTATTTCATTTTCTGCCTAAGGTTCCTAAAGTATCTAATTAAATAAATTAAATACTTTACCTTACACCCTGTTCTTCTCTAAATTAAATAAATATGACAAATTATTTAATTTAGTCTTTTAACCCATTTGAATTAAAATCAATTTTTAATTCCTCTTTTCTCTCTCCTTGTCACATTCTCCATAACCCTCTTCTAATTCGGATTAAATTAATTAATCTGTGATTAGGATGTGCACCACTTAATCTTGATTAAGTGTCACATCCTCCATAATCTCCCACTTGCCTCTAATCTCTCATTAATTACCTTAATCCTATGTTTGCACAACCTTAATCAGAATCATTAGCCACATTTGGCTTACCTTTTCTGGTCAATCTTCCCACTTACCATTTTTGGCATGGACTCCCTTCCCCATGTGAATTTTTAATTCACATTTATTCAACCAAGGTTCCTCCCTTCCCCATGTGAATTTTTAATTCACATTTATTCAACCAAGGTTCCTCTCTTCCCCATGTGAATTTTTAATTCATTTTTATCTTTCCAAGGTCTTTCCCATCCCCATGCAAGATTCTAGAAGCCTTGCCTTGTCACTTTGCATGTGCCAAGGGCTTCTAGAACCTTGGACTTGTCACATCTCCCACATGTGACAAATCTCCAACTTTTTGGAGATCTCTTTTTATCCAATGGATCTTCCATTAAATGTAAATTTTTAATTTATATTTATTCTTCCCACACATTTCCCCTTTTCCCATGGAGATTTTTGAGGAATTCTAAAATTCCTCAAAAGTGTCTTTCATCCTCATTTGGGGACAACAAGTTCCTTTTTGAAGAAATCTTCTCATTCCCCAAGGTACCTCAAAGGTACTTGTCCTTCATCCACCTCATGTACTTCCCTTCCACCTCTTGTCCTTCTCTTCCACCTCATTTCCACATCACTCCACCTTAAGACATCTCACCTTCCACATGTCAAGATGTGAGGGCTTGTGAGTCCTCAACTCACCATAGCCCTTCATCTTGATCTTCGTTGGATCAATTCCAACCGTTGAATTCTCTAGAGAATTCAATTTGGCCTATAAATACCCCTTAAATTCCTTCATTTTGGGGGATCAAGTCTTTTGCAAATAAACTCTTGCAAAATTACCATTCAATCTCTCATCCATTTTAGCATCCCTATTGCATCAATTCATCTTGCATCCACTTCATTTTCATTGCCATCCAAGGAGCAGACAAGACTTCAACATCAAGGGCCAACCAAGGAAGCAACAACATGAAGGTATAATAGCAATTTACTTGTTCATCTTGCTTTCATATTGTTCATTTTCTTAGGCTAATCATTCAGGTGCCCTATTATCTTGTTGTTTCTCTTTATTGCACTATTAGTTTTATCTAACATCTCACATTTAGGAAGCAACATTTTATTAGGATCACATTGGATGTCATACTCACTAAGTATCATAACCCATTTAGCCAATCGGCCTATTAATGTTGCCTTACTTAGGAGATATTTAAGGGGATCAATCTTTGCAACCTACATTGTTTGGCAATTGAGCATATAGTGCCAAATTTTTTGGGTAGCAAAGACTGCCGCAAGACATGCACATTGTATATTTTTGTAATTCAATTCATATCCCACTAAGGTACGACTAATGTACTAGAATGCTCTTTCATGAACTTGATCAACATTTTGTGCAAGAAGAGCTCCTAATGCCGACTGAGTTGCTGAAAAAATAGTCCTTCATTTGTTGGAAGGATTCTTGACATTTAGGTGTCCACACAAATGGTACTCCTTTCTTGAGTAGATGTTGAAATGGGTGTATTTTATCTACCAGTTGTACAATGAAATGCCTGATGGACTATAATCTTCCCTATAGGGTTCTGAGTTGACCAATGCTAACTGGAGGAGGCATTTCTATGATAGCTCTTACCTTCTTTGGATCTACTTCAATGCCTCTTCTGGAGATGATACACCCTAGAAATTTCCCTGATTTTACTCCGAAGACACTTCTTCAGATTTAGCCTGACATTGTAATTCTCTAGCCTCTGGAATATCTTGTCTAGAACCTTCAAGTGATCTGCCCTTGTTTCTGATTTAGCTATAATTTCATCTACATAATCTTCCATGAGAGTATGTATAAAGTCATGGAAAATTGTAGTCATTTCCTGTTGATAGGTAGCTCCTGCATTCTTAAGCCCAAAAGGCATAAAATTCCAATAGTGTGTGCCCCATGGACAAGTGAAATTTGTCTTGTGCTGGTCTTTGGCTGAAATTTTGATTTGGTAATATCTAGAGAAACCATCCATGAGGGATAGCATCCCGTATCCTACAGTAAGATCTACTATCATGTCTATGTTGGGAAAATGGAAGTCATCCTTAGGACATGCCTTGTTGATGTCTCTAAATTTTGCACAAATACGGATGCCCCCAGTTGGTTTAGTCACTGGTACAAGATTTTAAATCAAGTTTGCATAGTCTATATTTCTTATAAATCCAACATCCAAGAGTTTCTTAAGTTTTGCTTTGACCAGTAGAGCAATCTGTGGATGCATTTTCCTTAACTTATATTTCATTGGCTTAATACTTGGTTGTAGTGGTAGATGGTGCAATATTAGGTCTGGATCTAGCCCAACCAAGTCAGCATACGACCATGCAAATTTTATATGTCTCTTTTTGAAGAAGTCCTTACACTTAGGTTTTTTTTTCTTTATTAAAGAAGCTGCAAAATATACCATCTAAGGATTCTCTTATGTACCTATGTTGACTTCAACAGACTCCGCTACTAGTATTAATGACTTTTTCTATTCAACGGGGAGAATATTTAAACCTCTATCCTTGGGTGCCTCAGAGGGGTTTTCGCCTTCGGATACGTCTTTTATTCTGACTGTTTCTTTGTCCAAAGGCACCTTTCGGTTTTCACCTAGGGGCTTGTCATTTTTCTCATTTTTATCATTTTTCTTCTTATCTTCAATTTTGTGACTAGAAGTGTAAATAGACTCCCCAAAATATGCTTTTTCATCCAAGTCTATGGTAAAACCAGCTTTGTGGTCCCCTCCTAGTATGCCTTCTCGAAGTCCCATGAACTTAGTGATTGCTTCCTTCATTCTCAAATGTGTCTATGATGGGTGTACCTTGTTGATCCCAATCAATAAATTTGGGATATATGAGAGGCATGTCATCATTAGAGTCATTAAAGGTGGACGTTGATAAGATGAATATAGAGTGGTTGACATGATCACAGAAGTTTTGGTCTAACTCCTTCTTGTTCTTCTTCCTATAGGTAGGTATATTATGTTGTGGGACTATTGTAAGGGTTGAGTCATTAGAAGATGGTTTGTCAGGTGCCCAAGATGCATGATCAATGGTTTCCCAATAATAGTTATTTTTCCATTCTTCTTTGGACAAGTGTTTCCTATGAAAAGGACTAGATGTTTTTGGTACAAGTTTTATCTTTAGGTCCAATTCTCCAAATAGAGCATCTATGTTCATGGTACTAGTAGAGGAAAGGGAATCCCACTCACAATCGCTTGAGTCAGGAGATTCATCATAAACTGGGGGAAGTGGTTCATGAGATATCTCAATGTCTGTGCAAGCACTTACTTCCTCTTGAAATGGTGACGAAGTACTAGGAAACCCAATTCTAAGTGGTTGAAACCCTAGCCCTAGGTATTTCGGTCATGGTGAAATAGTGATCGGTTCCATCCTTCCATTTTGATGTAGCCCTAATCCACTATTCCTGTCATATCCTTCATTTTGCATTATCTTAAAGCCTTTTCCATATTGATTCTTAGCTATTTGAATAGATGGTGAGGGTTATTCATTGTCTTCCTGGTACAACCAGGAGGTAATATCATCTTGATCCATAATTTATTCATTTAACTCTCCATTTGGTCAATATCATTGTAGGGGGAACATGAAATGTGAATACTACCTGTATTCTATTTGCCATGGGTAAGCCATATGCCTTAGGTGGAACTAGTTGACTCACACAGTAGGATGCCTTTATGTAATATTCTCTACAACCCTTGTCTTGGATCTTCACATTAGGAGTGGATGATGGTGGTTTGAATTAAATGGACTTAGTAAGATGTGATGTGTCAATGTATAGGGATAAAGTGGATGATGAAGCTTCTTGGTTAACTAGTACCTATCATTGTGGAATTTCCCTTAGGCTTGTACAATACTGAAAAGGATCTAGATCACCATCAATCATGATCTCGATGCCATTATACAGGAATTTAAGACATTGGTGATATGTTGAAGGTACAAATTTCATTGCCTGTATCAACGATCTACCTAACAAGTTGTACAAAAGGGTGCAATCCAAGACTTGGAAGCTAGTGTTCATAATTGGTGGGCCAATTCAGATAGGGAGTGTGACAACTCCTTTGGATGATCTTTCCTCATCATCATAAGCCTTGATGACTATACTTTTAGAGGTGTCTATGCATTCTTCTAAGAATCCTAATGCCTTAACCAATTTTAGGGTACACAGTTTCAAACCTACTCCTTCGTCTACCAAGACTCGTCTGACTTTGGTTTGATGGACTAGGACTCCAAGATGTAATGGGTCATTATGATCAGACTTTCAGTTGAGTAATCTAGTTGGGAAAATGTGGCATGATGCGAGTTGGTTAAATATCTCACCATTTCTTTGAAACGGTTGACATCTAAGTCTGTAGGAATAGTCGTATTCTGTAAGCCTTTGTCGATAATGGCTCGATGCTCAAGTGATAAAGTCAATAGTTCTAAAATAGAGATCTGTACGAGGGTTTTACTCAATTGATCAAGGAGGTTGTACTTAAACTTGGAAGCCTACGTAGGTGTTCTACATGTTTTTACATCACATTCCAGATGCTTCCTAATAATGATGGTATTAACATTTTCATTTACAGCTTGGAGGTGATTTATGATCGTTCCTTTACCATAGTCATACTTGGTATTGGTATAATTGGTTCATGGATTATTCTTGGTTCCCGAACTGGAGGCCTTTCCTTTCGTGTGGTCATGTAATGGGTCTGTGAAGACCTCATGATCACTGTTCTTGGTATTTTTCTGCCCATTGACCGCTATAGTTCTGTTTTAAACAATGTCTTGGATACTATTCTTCAGTTGATGACATTATTGTAGGTTGTGTCCTTTTGTTCGATGATAGTCAAAATAGGCATTTTAGTCCCACCATGAAGGTTTAAACTATCTAGGATCACATACTCTCTTGGTTCCAAAGGTTTAATGAGATTATGTTTAATCAACTCTTTGAAAACTGTCTCAATTGGTTGCCCCAAAGGGGTAAATTCACATGTAGGAAATATTCTTTGAGGTCTTTGTTGCTGTGAATTTTGGACATAATTGGCTGTTTGATCTGGACTATTCATCATGTCTCTATTGGAGTTGTAACCTCTAAGTGTGATAACTGGTCCCGTATATATGTTTTTAGCATCAACAATGTCATCATTCATAACATTTTTGCTTCTAGGTTAGAATTTATTCCTATCATTGGGTGCATTTTGATGTTGAACCACTGGATTTATGCCTGGTACCTTTATTTTTCCTTTGTCAATAAGTCCCTTTTCAAGGATGATGCCCTTTTGTACCAAGTCTAGGAATGAAGTACAACAGTGTACCCTTAAGTCACTTTGCATTTTTGGATTGATGTTTTCAAGGAATATCGTTACCTTTTGCTTTTCTAGTATTTCAACTAGACATTTTCTAGCTAGACTTATCCATATCTAGAAGAAAGTGGTGAAAGTTTCATTGTCTTATTGTGTTGTGTGACACAAGGTAGCTATGGTTATTTCGGTGTCTATATTAAAGGAAAAGTTTTCGATAAACTTATCAGCTAATTCACCCCAGGATCGTATGCTATACGGTAATTTAGAAAACCATTCCATTCCTATCCTGATAAGGGTTCACGAAAATAGTCTTATCAAGTATGTGGGGTCATATGATATGTCCATGCATGTTGTTGAGAATTATCTAATGTATTCCAAAGGATTCTTCCTCCAATTATACTTAGGAAAATTTGGTATAATGTATCCATGGGGAAAGGTGTCATATAAAGCACTTTGTCGAATGGACATGGACATAGATCTTGCACTGAGATAGTTCATTTACTTGACATAGACATGTTGTCCATCTATTGTTAAAGAGTTTGCATTTGGTTCTGGAGGACATCTACTTATGTCAAGGACATGTTGTTTGCATTGTTCGGATCAATGTAGGTGTTCTGATATGTCATGTTCTATGATAGGTTTTGATTTGGTGAGGGATTATATCTCATTAGAGTGTTTTGTTTTGGTATAGGAATATTTCCTATCTGAATGTTCTAATTTGGTATGGGAATATTTCCTGTCTGAATGTTCTGATTTGGTATGGGAATATTTCATGTCTGAATTTTTTGATTTGGTATAGGAATCCTCATGTGAACTTTGATCTCTTACCAGTAGTGTTGATGCCAAAGGAGTTGGAGGAAGTTGCCTCTGCAGTAAATTGTAAACCCTGTGTTACATTGAAAGGGATTGTGCTTACAATTGACGATGTTTGAGTAGATACACTAGTTGGTATCACTACGGTAATTTGGGGAATAGAAAGACTTGATGTCGCAGTTTGTGATGGTCGAGTAGACTATGTTTTCAAAGTATGAATATCAAATCCTAGTGGTAGTGTGGCAACTTCTACTAGCAACTTTGCTAGATATCATTGGGGATCATTTGCCAAACACTCATCCATAAAGGATGTAAACTCAAGATCTTATACAATGACGTCTATGTCTTCTATATATATTCACCCATGTGTGTCTCTAGTGACATGTTTTTCAAGAAAAGGTTTGTGTGATCTCTCACTTCTTTATGGCTGATTTTTGAATGGATTGATGAATTCGTTGGGGTTCGACATTTCCTTTTATTTCTTTTGATACCTTGTTTCGACTATGAAGAGTTTCTCAAAATGGGGTAATGCAGACTATGTCTAAAAGCTGATATGTCCTATTTCTATGCTTTTGGATTTTCTGACAATAAATGATGTTGCTAAAATGATTTCTAAAATGACGTATACTAAGATGATGTATGGTAGGAGGACAATATGCAAAATCTAGAGTAGACTATAATAGTAAATGATTCTAAAATGGTATAACCTACCACCTATGGAATAAATGCATGCAATGATTTGTGTTTGACTAAGGAACCTGATTGTAGGACAAGGACAGTTGATAAGGTGAATTTTCCAAACTAGACTGTTGAGCTAAAAAGATTCACTAAACAGGACTAAAGTGACTAGGTTCGATGACGAGGACAAATTGGAAGATGAACATATCCAATGACACAGAAAGTTGTTCTATTCGACTATATGCAATTTCCTAGGAAGTATATATATGCATGCAACTTAGGATGACTATGACTAGGACGTTGACTATGACTAAGATGTATATAACACCTAATGATGCAAGGTTTTGAGAAAAAATTTTCTAGTTTTTGTCCAAGGTTGATCTTTAGAAACAAAATCAAAAATGATAAAGATGTTTTGGACTTAGTTTGCAATTTTCAAAGTTTTTCTGTTGATAGCCAAATGAAGTTCACCTAACAGTTGCAGTTCAAATTTTGACAGATTCGGTTTATAATTGTGCATGCGGTGATTTGACCTAAACCTCGTTTCAGATACTGACAGAGTTTGAAATTTTTGACAGATGCAGTTTGCAATACACATGTAGTTTTTTTGAAAAATGCAGTTTTGAAATACACATGCAGTGATATATATGGACTCTATAAACCTGAACATTCTGACATACACTTGCAGCTTGAAAATTGACAGTTGGGGCTCATAATATCCAAACTGTTAAAATGAAATTTTTGGCAGACACATGTAGCTTTTCTCCTAACAAATGCGACTCACCAAGATAGATGCAGTGTTAAAAATGAAAAGTGCAACTCACTTTGTGACAGTTGAAGTTTTCTGAAAGTTGTTTTGACTGAATCCATTTGTTGATCAATATTTTTGATGAATATAGCAAACACAAGCACATAAATCAATTTATTTTCAGTTTGTGATGATATAACTATTAAGACCTAAAAACATTTACAACCTAGGATTTTTGGACAATATTTACTAAATTCTTAATCGGATTTCTCTAGCTACGCATATTTATGGTGGATAATGAGTAGCTTGACCCCATTGGCTCCCCTCCACAACACTCACTTATATGAGGCAACCAAGCTATTGTACCCATGAAACTCCCATGGCATACATCTCATCTCCACACATTAACTGTAAAAATGCAAGATAGCTTCACAGGGCCGACCGTGCTACACCAACAAATAGGTAGGATTTTGGAAAAACTACAACATAGTATTTAGTAACATCATAAAATAAAATCTATGATTAACATAGAATAAAATCTAGATATAATCTCCAACTAGAATAAATGATGTTAATCCTAATCTAAATCAAACAACAAAGAACAAAGAACAAAGAAAGTAAACATAATTAAACTAAACAAATCAATTGGAAAGCTCTCACTGAATATGTGTTCACTCCTTTGAATTATCTCGATTCCTCTTCTCTAGTTTTTTGTTTCAGTATTCTTGCCCTAAGATTTTCAGTATTGATGGAAGCATAACCTTGTTGAATGTCTAAGAAAAATATCAAAGATAAGTTTCTTCTCAAAAGTGTATTATTTTGGGAGGAGGAATAATGATAATGACAAGCCATTTTATAGATTTTGGGTTTTCGAACGATCGGCTCAGATTCAAAGAGAGATTGACAGATGAGATTGATGAATTTCATGCAATGTGAGTTCTATGTCAGATAGAATGTGAGTTAGAACATGAGTCAGAAAAGACTGCAGGATAGATACTAAGTTAGAATGAGAACTTAATCTTGTGTTAAGAGTCTTCGAAAATAGAAGAAATAGACTATGATTGTCAAAGACAAATTTAGAACTCGAAGATGAAGAATTCATTTGAATTCATACATTCATATGAGTTAGAACTAGTTAGCTGACTAGTTGTGACAAAGAGTCTTCTCATAGAGACAACCAGATGTTGAATCTGAAGATAACTAGAGAACTAAAAATAGATCTTGAGTCAGAAGGTGAGTGAATGATTAGTCAACTAAATGACAAAATAATGTGACATAAATTATTAATAAATGAAATGAATGTTAATTTAATTCAACATTCAAAAATGAAAGACATTAATTAAATAAATAAAGATAATTTATTTAATTTGACTGTTGTAAAGGATAAATTGAATAATTAAATAATAAATATTTAATTATAGATAAAGAGGGTTAAATGAATAATTAATAAAGATATTTAATTATAGTTGAAATATGACAAAGGGGTAATTAAATAATAAATTATTTAATTAAGAAGAAAGAATTAATTACTTAGCGACATTATCAAATAAATATGATTCATTTAATTAGTCAAGGTTGAATAAATGAATTAATGAATTAATTAAAAATGGGTAAGTCTTGGATTGGAAATGTTGGTAAAGATGGATGAGAAAGTTAAGGTTATTAAGAAAATGTTAGAATAAGCTAACAGTCGATAGAAAATTTATGCAGATGCTAAGAGAGTGCCTCATACTTTTTCTTTAAGTTACAAGGTACTTTTGAGAGTCAAGCCTCACAAAAGTTCCATCAATTTCAGAAAGTATTTTAAGTTAGCTCCATAATATGTTGGACCATTTGAATTTATTGAGGAAGTGAATCCTATAGCCTATCAAATCACTTTGTGACCAACTCTTTCCATAATGCATAATGTCTTCCATGTGTCCTACCTTAAAAAGTATATACCAGGTGATAATCATGTAATTGATTGGACTGCTTTATAGGTAAGGGATCCCAGAGTAGTAACTCTCAAGCTCTTCAAGGTGCTAGAAACACATAATATTTGATTATAGAATAGATAAGTCTCATATTGCAAAGTCCAGTGGGACCAGTATATGAAAGACTCAGCTACTTGGGAGGATTATGCAGAAATTCAGAAAACATTTCTAGACATTCTTGAAGATTTTGAGAATGAAGAATAATGTAGTTTTATATTTTTATGCTTTGAATAATACCCTAGATCATTGAGGATGATGATTCATAAGGGGGGAGGTACGTTACACCTCGATTGTATAACTATTACTTACTAGTAGTGCATAGGGTAAAATGATTGTAATGAGAATTCTGAGGTTGAATAAAATATGTTGTTCCTTGTTATCAATATGAGTGTTTTCACATTTAATGATTATCTCATTTGATGTTTCTTCAATTGATGTTATCCATGGGAAAGTAATGCATTATAAGGTTATTGAATTGTGAATATTCTAATTATTGAGATGATTATGCATACTACTTATGTTATGAGCATTTGACTACCATGAGTATATGTCAGTGAGTGTAGGTATATGAACCATTCCTCCCGGCGGAGGGAAAGTATCACTCGATTGAGGAGTTTGGTCAAGTAACCAGTAAATTAAACTAGATAAGAATACACATACATCACCTATATTGAAAGAACTAAGTTAGTTTGTGTGGGTTACAAGTCAATCATCTATAGCTTGTATGTTTGTGATAGGAGTCTTGTTTACTTTTGAAGGCATTTGCGAGTTATGTTTATCTATTTTGGTTCTATGTATCTATCTTCAGATATTACAATCATAGTGATTTTAACATAAATGGATGTAAGTGAATCAAAAGTGGACATATATGCATATATATAGTATATATATGTATCCATATGTATATACATATCTGTTATAATTGGCTATGGTTGCCAAGATCTTGAGACCAAATAGAAAGCACAAAAAGAGAGAATAATGCGACAAGAATAAATTGTATTCTCATCAATATGATTCAGATATGTGATGATTTTATTATTTACAATGAGAGAGACCCCCTGGTTATATAGCCAAGGTGAGTACATAGGAGCACATAATATTATGACAAGTGTCATAATCTTATGACATGAGAAAACTGTGAAAAGTTATCACTCCACCTAAAGTGGAAAAGTGATAATGTGATAACCACCACAAATGGTGGATCACCCACAAAAGGTGGAGAGGTAATGACATGATATGTACATGAAATGTGGAAGTGATAAATTAATAACATGATAAGTCCACCAAAGGTGAAAAATCTCCAACTACCTCCTATGTGGTCCCTAAGTAAACTTAACTAAGGTGTAATCATGACCTATGACAAGGTAAAACATATTTAATTACACCAACACCCCTCTTAAGTGAAACTTAGGGAGAATTTACATAAAATAAAACAATGCAAGATGGGTCTCGACAATTAGGCCATGTTAGGTACCCATATACAAATGAAAAGAAATCTCTCACAAATGGAGAAAAGGAGAAAACCCAATGGGAAAAAACTCCTCCCCAAAAGAAAGATGAAATGCAAAATATAAATTCTCTCAATGATGCATGAGAAGGTAAAAACACCATGTGAGGAAAAATATCCCCCATAAGAGAGGATTAGAAGAGAGATAAGACAACCCCCCCTCAATGTTGAGTCTCCTACAATGATGGTAGAAGCTCGACATTGAATGCTGAAGATGATCCAATCTCGTTGAACAAAGTTCTTCCCCTTAGGAAGAAACAAAAACAAGAATGTACGTAGGATGTTAGGATGATGGATGATGTATGATATCTTTGAAGCATGCTCAAGTGTCTCCATTTCAATGTGGAAATCTCACACACTCCAAACAGACGTTCTAGGCCACACTGCTGAAGAGAAAAATCCAACATCTAGTAGAGAAGAATGTAGAACATGATCCAAAGATAGTGATACATCCTTTGAAGACAAATAAGCCTCCTCCAAATGTTGTCCAAAAATATCCAAACTCACACCAAACTACAAAGAATGATCATGTAGAGAACAAATAGGAGGGTCAAAGTTTTCCTTCGCAACAACTGAAGAAGGACAATATTCATCAAAGAGAAGATGAATTCCATCAACGATGTCCCCCAAATTTGCAAGATGAGACTCCACAAAGAAGTCTGAAATACCTATCAAGAAGTCATCGAAAGTAGCCAAATCTGAAAGACTATGTATGTCCTGCTGCATGGAATCACAAGGAACCAAAACTATGGAAACACAAGCATCATCAACTACAATAGTAGGTGGAGGAGATAGAATGCATGGCTCAAGTACTAAATCTGATGTGAGAACTCCCAATTTCAAGTAACCAAATGTCTCCTCTGAATCATGGTTCACACTAAAAGTGTGATCAACAACTGAAGGAACAATGCCATCATCAAAATAAAAATATGTAAAGGTGTACAACTAAGATGAATGATCAACCACCCCAGTAGCAATGATCTCTCTACTCTCCAAGTCTTGAATGATGACTAAATTAGGAGTGAACTCCATAGTTATCCCATATCCACCATGTGTAATCTGATATATGGAAACAAGATTGTTTGTTAAATGAGGAACACAAAAAACATACTTAAAAGTGTTTTCCCCAAAACTAATAGATCCCTTCCCAATTACACTCATGTATTTATTGTTTCCCATCAAGATAGGAGACATAGAACAAGGTTGAAATGAAGATAATATAGACTACGAAGATTCCATATGATGAGAAGCTCCTGAATCTAGAAGCCATCTCCTTGATCCTAGACTTGAAAAAGCACAAAGAGCTTGTGCTTTATTTCTTGATGTAGATGCTTGACCTTTGTCCTTTTTAGACTATTTTGAAGAAGGATAAGAAGGTGATTCAAACATTCTTGAAGGAAAATCAATGTGATTCTTTTTAGAGGATTCTTCAACTCATAAATGTCCTTCTTATAACAATAGTGTTCTTCATGTCCATCCTTCTTGAAATATGCACAAAAATGCCTCTCCTTCTTAGATGATTCCCTTTTGGAAGAGGATTTTCTCTTTGTTTGATCAGAATGTGGATTGTTCTTTGCTTTCTTTTGTTTCTTATCTGATTCTAATTCTTTCATCAACAATTCTTGAGATTTAGAAGTCTTGATGAGACCCATTGACATAAGCTTTTGTTGCTCATGTATCAATATCTCAAAAAATGATGCAAATGAAGGTGTAGTATATGCAAACCCCATAGTCAATCTATGAGTATGAAAGTGAGAAACAAAAGAAGCATAATCAGGACCAATTTTGTTTATGGTATTATAGACCAACTAAATGTCCTTATCAATTCCACATGTTTTACATTGCTCTCTTAGATCATTCACCTTAGTGATGTAGTCTTGGATGTTGTCAAAGTCCATAGAATGAAGGCTCATTAGTTCATTATCAATTTGATAGCCTCTTACTTCATCTATAGTACCATATAATTTTTTCAATTTGTCCCAAGCTTCATGAGAATTGTTACATGATTCAATTTGAAACAAAAATCTTGAGAAACTAGTCTACAAAGACATCCAAGAGCTTTGGTATGTTCAATCATCCATTTTATCTTTCTATCTGCATCTGTAGGTTCAGGTAGCTTATTTTCAACATATAGAGAGTGACCTTCTATCATTATAATACTCCATGCATTTTGATGCCATGTTGAATAATTATATTATGTGAGAAAAGGAACCTTAGAATGGTCCTTGAAAACAAGAGAGCACAAGAAAATAGATAAAAATAATGGACCAAGAGACCCCCCAAAATCAGCCAATCAAGAAACCCCCCCAAGAAATATTTGATTGGAACTTTATACTTAGTGTGTTTACAATTGCCTCTTGCCAAAACAACAAAGTCGACTTTGATCTTGATACATGCAAATGCCAAAATAGGCCACAGATTCAAGTACAAATTTTTCTATAAAATTAGATCCATTTGATCATACCACTGATAACTACATGAAAAATTATTCACTTTAAAAGAAAACGGCACCTAAAAATGTTACCGTAGGAGCAAGATATGAGCTCTTGAAGTTCCCAAAATGAGGATGAAGCAGCAAAACCTATGAGAATTTGCAATTTATGGAAAACCAAAAATTCAAAAAAAGAAATGATTCCACCACTATGAAGAGCACGAAAGATTAGCCCATATAAACAAAAATCTTGAAAAAAGGAGCCAAAATGATCGAGTTATGAGCCTTTGAAAATCAACTACAAAAACCAAAATGCAATCTGTGAGGGGGCAAAAAAATTCAAATGGGTGTTGACGTCAGCACTGATGCTTTACTGACATCATCAATTCACTACATTAAATTTGACGGCCTGTGGCCTGTCAAAGGAAAACTCATCCTCTGCCAGAATATGCTTCAAATGTCAGAATATTCTCCTGTGCCTTTGAAAGTGGAATATTCTGATGATTAGAATCTTCAAGGAATCTCATAATATTTCCATGAGCATTGGGGTTGCCAGTCTTGAATCTTCGTTGGAATTTCAAATTGTCTGTTGGATTGTGTAGATGTCAGCCAATGGTGGGAGGTGGGTCTGCAACCAATGCCACGTGGCAGTTGCTGGCTCACGTAGTACCCTGCTGATACGTAGAGTACCTCCAATTGTAGGTCTACCAAATTTGTAGACTATAAAGTCTATGTAATATCTACTTTGATGTTTTTCTTTTGAATTTTTGAATTTTTGAATTTTTCATACAATTTTTTTGTAAAATATTAATCCGTAAAAATGAAATTTAAAAAAAACAGTTCAAAAAATTTCCAACAAGAATAAAATATTATTTTGCAAAAAAATTGTACCATCCTGTAATAATGATGCGACCTAGGTGGCCATACGGCTCCCTAGGAAAAAATAATTTGCATCATCAGACAACTTGCTCCAAAATGGATGAATGGAAAATTGATCTTAGGGTTTTTGGCCCTTCTGGACATGATGGTAGGGTCAAATTTGACCCAAAATGCTCCAAAAATGTATAAATGAGAGATATATATCAATATATATTAACATTATATATATATATATATTATATTAATATTATATATATTATAGTAAATCAATACACACACACACATATATAGCTTATACCAAGGTATTTATAATATATATAAATATATGTATATTATTTAGGGGCTATAAATATATATAATAAAATATATAATTTACATAGTCTCAACTTTGGAAATCAAATCATATTCCAATCAATTTAATATTTATCATCTTAAACTATGGAATCAAATTATTTCTGAATTTATATCACTCATCATTGGTAGGGTATGTGTAGGATCATGATGGGCCAAAAATTCGTGATATGACGGCCCATGTGGCTAACGATTTTTTTTTTACCCAAAATTTATGAAATGAAAAGGGTTTTTAAAGGATATTCTGAACATTCCACCAATATAAATTATTCTTTACTTTGAATTTATTAAATAATTATTATTCATTTGAAATATTTGAATTATGAATAAAGTCTTGATTGATAGGCTAATTGAAAAACATCTATAGCTTTCAAATGGTATAACATTTTTTGAATCCAAAACATGTGTCACATTATATGTTTTACATACTATAGGATTAAAAAAGAAAAAGTGAATTTCATGATGTTTTGACCAAGTTAAGGTGGTCAAACATATAAGTTTTTATATTTTTTAAAAGTTGCAATAAAAAATTCATAATTAATTATTTACTTGGAAAACAATTACAAAACAATATTCATCACATTGAAACATGAGTCCTCTACTTATATCTAAAATATTATAAAAAAATATTATCTTTTTATTGTGGTTAGGGTGGTTAGACAGAAACCTACTTCTTATTTTTTCCTTAAAATTTAAGTACTATTGCATTGAAATTTAAAATTTTCACCAAATGGATTTAAAAAATAAATAAACCTAGTAGTTTAGAAACTACATTCAATTTGCTATAGATTTTATTCTTACATATTTTTGAAATAATATAAATAATCTATTCAAATTTTTATGTCAAGTTTCGTAACTCTGATTTTCTGAGTTTTCATCGCCACTTAAGGGCCTATTTTTTTCATGATGATCTACACATACCCGATAATCGAATAGTTATGAATTAATAAAATTTATATCTTTTAAAATTTAGAGAAATTTAACTTTTTAATTAATCAAATGACTTCATTCGTGTATTTGAATTTAAATCATATATGACCCTATGTGAAATTGTGTCACTTGTAAGTGAAACGTAAGGATGAAAACCATGATTGGATTTTAAATATATTGACCAAGTTAGAAGGCTATGTGTTCTTGATTTAATTGTTGGAAAAACAAGGATAGACAACTGA
This sequence comes from Sequoiadendron giganteum, assembly GCA_007115665.2. NCBI lineage: Eukaryota > Viridiplantae > Streptophyta > Pinopsida > Cupressales > Cupressaceae > Sequoiadendron > Sequoiadendron giganteum. The sequence continues at coordinate 354,638,771 of CM021106.1, read as the reverse complement.
GAGGGAGGGTGAATCAGTTGTTACCAAAATAAGACTTATTCAACATTAATCAGCCTTTAATCTCATATTTGATAATTAATAGTGCAAGCATAAATCAATAACACATCAGAGACACATGAACACCAATATTTTATATGTGGAAACCCTGTTAGAGGAAAAACCATGGTGGATGTTATTCCATAGGATTATACCCTATTAGAAGTATAATGAAGAATGAATAAAAAATGCACTTGCATTCAGGAACATTGCCTAGAGCACACTTCTTAGAGGAAGTCTCACTTCCTTATAATAATTAGATTAAATCCATATGATGAACATGAAATGAGAAATTAGCTTCTTCACAAGCTTGATTACAGTTCTGGTTAGGCATAAATACACTTCGCTCAACCTTCTTCACACTTTGCTCAATCTCTTTCACACTCTGCTCTCCTCCTGAATGATTTGACTTTTATTTGCACATGTATTTCACATACACACATCGAGCATGCCTCAAAATGAGGAAAACAACTTATTTTATATATTCACCACATATATTTACATTAACTACTCTATCGGCCACAAATAAATAATAAATTACAACTGTCGGCCTCAATACATAAATAAATCTTAATATGTGCCAATACAAGTCGGTCACAACATAGTGAGGACCCAAATAAATACCTTCCAACATGCCAAACAATAAAATATTAATCCTCATGGATCCACAACATGCTACCACCATCATGTCGGCCAAGAACATGAAAAATCGAGCACACATCAGAAAAACCTTCAACCACGAACACTCTAATCAATGCATACATACAAAAATGATAGAGAATGATCTAGAAAAATCCATGAATGTCACATGAACATGTGAAACAACTTAAATTCCTAGGATTTCATCCTCTTCTTCCAAGAACACCTGATATAGTAACAAAATCATTGTAGGAACATAGAGGTTCATAACTTTCTCAAATCTTGATGTGTACCACTGAAAATTTTATAAAAAACACTATATAGACTGAGCAACAAACCCTTTAATGTGCACCACCTAATCATCAACTTACAACACTTTCCATCACTTTGACCTTCTCAACTTCATTGGTTGCCTGCAATATATTTATTACATTTTTTTCAATATCCTTGACATATACAACCTTCATAATCACTAGTGCTAATAGTGTTGACATCAATGACAATCACATATCAGAAATCTAGCCACAACATCCAAAAATATCCCCCTTTGGAATTTATGGCAACATATGATGTGAAAAATACCATCAACCCAGCTAACTAATCCAACAATCTCCCCCTTAGATTATGCACTCTTTTCCTATTTTATCCTTCCACTTTATTCTTCTCCCATGTTTTTCACATTGCTTCTCTCCCCCTTTGATATCAATGGAAAATTTACACATGCTCTGATCCTCATATTTAGCACATTTGACTACTCCCCTTGAGTAGCAACCACCACAACATCAATCCAGAACAATATATGGCTATGAATTCATGAACCGATGCAAAGATTTTCATCTTAGTTTAGATTAGGAGGGGAAGTCACCCCTAAATTGCCTTTAAGATACTCAAATTATCCTTAGGCCATGGCTTAGTAAATATGTCTACAATTTTCTCCTCGATAGGTATATAATCTAGTCTAAC